>ONZK01002942.1:19407-29854 GCA_900322385.1 Pharnaceum exiguum
CTTCGCCTTACTCCGCCTTAATTCATACAATTCTTGAATTGGAAGGGTTCTCTTCGCAAATCCGGAAGGACTGAGAGAGAAAGCCTTAGCAAAACCCTTTTTTCAATTCAAATTCCATAGTAACGGGGTAATTCCTCAAGTGAAATTTATGAAATATGAATAGGAACGTAAATTCTTTTCGTTTTTTATTATAGAAAGGTTGAAATCTTTTGAAAATGTTTAAGAATCCATGAAATGCCGCTACTCGGATTCGAACCGAGATGCTATCGCACTCATTTCGATTAGGACGAATTGTACCTCTTTACTTTCATAAAAGTTCTTGTGGTAAAATAATATCTTGGATTGGAGGTTGGTCTCGTTGAGACTGTGTTTGATTCCTTAGATTAGGAATTGTGTTTGGTTCCTTGGATTAGGAAATGTTGGGGACTTTGTATCTGTGTGGTGAGGACGAGTGATAGTGAGATCTCTTGTACTCATTGGTCTCTTTGAGACGTAATAGTTGATTCAATGGTTTTCTCCCAAATTTAGGTTTCCACTATAAAAAATCTGTGTGTCAAGATACTCTTTATTATTCGTACTTTACATATTCAGTTTCGTTCTTCATTGTACTACGACATAGTTCCTGACTTCCTGTCAAGGAGGAACTAGGCTGTGAATTACCCTACAACAGCAAAGTTGTAAGGAACTACCTTGCAGTTGCGAAAAACGACCACTACTCTATCTCAATTCATCCCTCGCCTTGAAATACTTCATGTGTTCTTTCACTAAGATTAGGGCTTTCCAAAAACAAAAAAAATGGTCCGGACCGGTCAATATGGGTCTAGTTCGATCTTTGGTCCAAGCGCTAAAAAAATCCGGTCTAGATCTATTTTGTCCAATCCGGTTTGGTTTTCGGTTTTAGACCGGGCTTTTCATTTTTTATGTGTACTGTGAGTAAAAAAAATATAATTTTTTTATGGTTTGACGATCCAGTGCGGTCCAGAACCCTTTTTTTAGTCCGATCAATTCCGGTCTCTGGTTCCTGGTCTCAAAAATTCTGGTCCGGTCTATAATCAGTTTAGTTTTATTTAATTCAGTCTAGTTATTTTTTATTCCGTTGAGTTAATAGAAGTTGAAAAAAGTAGGCCAGTAAATATTAGGGCGCGTTCGGGATCGTGTTGGTTTTTGGGTTTCTGTTGCGAAAATGGGTTTTTGAAACGACAACACGTTCGGCATTTTCCGTTGCGAATCTTTTTTTTTTCAGTATTTTCACAACTCAACTCCCTATTTTGAGAACCAAAAAAGATCGTTTCATGATTTTGGTTTTGGTTTTCACTTTCAATCACAAGGAAGATAATCTCGACACATATATTACCCTGGGCCCCAAGCCCCCAACACCACTACCTGGCAAGCACCGTCACCACCATTGGCTGGCTGACCACCGTCACCACCATGGCACCATCGGCTGACTGACCACCGGTCCACCACTAGTGTTGCCTAGCAGCGAACTCCGCCTTGATAAACACCGCAAATGAGCCCCCCACCACATAACTGCAAATTTCCAGAAACTTATCCCTTATCAGTACCAACTCTAATTCTACCTTTGTCCATTATCTTTGGCCATTTAGAATCTCAACTTACCGGCAACCTCCACCCAAACTCCATGTCGACAAAAAATTACCAAAACTTCCCCCACGACGTCATCCAATCCGACCACAATTCCCCACCTAACACAAATCTCCCAAATCACATCGATCGTCTTCATCCACAAGCCCCACAGCCCAGCCCAGCCCACCCGCTCCATGGCCAACAACTTTACGCTCACCCACCTCTTGCCTCCGCGCATGGATCGGAACCAACCTTTACTAAACAACTTTCACTCTCTAGTTATGTAAGCATACATGGATAGAAGTTGTGGTATTAACTATTAACTAATCCAATATTGTTGGTGGACGAGAGGAGAGATGAGAGATAAATTGGGGTTGGGGTGGGCTATGGTGTTTGTAGTTGCTACGGGATAAAGGAGAGAGAGACAGAGTAAAAAGAATGATAAGAAAGCATATTTTTTTTGTTAAACATGCCCGTTGCCAAATATTACAGTTCGAAACAGAAAACTTGTTTTTGTTTTCATTTTTTTCAAAACTTAAAACTTAAAGTGATCCCGAACACCCCCTTAGATTTTCTTTTTTTCCTTTCTTTTTAATAAGATATCTTTTTCTTATGAATGTTATACTAGAAAGTGCCACATGGCAAGAGCAAAGACATTGTTAGGTGCCACATCGCAAGAGGAAATGCATTATTAAAGCATTCTTTACTTTAACATATACTCCCTCCGTTTATAAATAAGTGTCGTTCTCACTTTTTGAGACAAATTAATAAAATAAAATTTTTGTCAATAGAGTCGTCTTGACATGTACTTTCATAACATTAGGGTTTTATAATTTTTTGTTGGATAGATTTTAAATAATATTTGGTCAAAGTTGAAACACGTAAAACGAAAACGACACTTATTTATGGACGGAGGGAATACTATAGATAAATTGCTAAATTATTATCACACTTCAATATCAACATTAGCTTCCTAGATTCTCTCATCCATTAATAAGTGATATAAACTATTTTTCCTTTGAGGCATTTGATTAAAAGGTTATGGTGTGTTTCATAACAGTCTCCCGATTTGGAAAATCGGGGTAAGGCTGTGTACATCAGGCTCCCTTAGTACCCTATCTTGGATGGGACAACTGGGTTTGTTGTTGTTGTTGTTGTTGTTGTTGTTATGGTGTGTTTTGTTAAACTGAAACTAACTGAACTAAACTGGAAAACAGCTAAACTAAATTGAGTAATATTGTTCAATTGAAATGAACTGAAAAAATTGAATGCAGCTAAATTGTAAATGAAATGAAAAGAATTGAGAAAATTTGAACTAAACTGAAAAAAGGTGAAAAAAATAACGAAACCGAAAAATACTAAAATGGACTGGAAAACGGAATGTAATTATAATTATAACTAAAAATTATTTGAACTGAAAAAAGATACTTAAATGAATGAAAAAAAAAAAGAGTTGAACTAAAAAAAAAAAGAACCGTAACACTATAAACGAACAAAACACAGCCTTCGTCCCAAATAAGTCTCCCATAACTTTTTGTCCTTCTATTTTCATTAAATAAGGGACATCTCACGTACTAGAAAACTCGGCTCACGATTATAGAATGGCAAATTTGAATGTGTTGATACGTTTAAAATTTGATTAATCTTGATGGCATCATTTTTTGGGAGACAAAAAGATGTTTGTGTTTGGGGAATGAGAGTTAGAAGTATAATCAATCTCATTAAATGATCCTCCTTCGATCCTCTGCTGATGTAGCATTATTGCACGACAAGTTTTTAATACACCGGGTGAGTTTATTACTAATAATAAATGCGCTGACTAATGACATCAAAAAGTTGACTGGTGATATATGTTGTACAATTTGAGAGCAATGCATTAATAGCACTTCCTTCAATGTTTCATATCAGTTTTTTTTTTAAAATGTGAGAGGGTCGCTTACCCTCAGTGTAAACATATGAGAGTCCCGTAAGAGGACACATGAATTCAATGAAAAATCCCCAATAAAGAGATAAAACCACTCGCAATAAGAGCAAAATCCATGGCCAAATTGATGGTAATAATCCGTACTTCAGACGCCGAAAATAATCCCGACTTTCAAATTATTGAGAATAATCCCTAATTCAACTCTTGTAGCCTTGAACGATCCAATGAAATTCTAATTAATGTGAAAATGTAAAATTAAAAATTTGGCTATACATATATAAATCAGGATTTTTATATATCATAGTTATAATTAAAATTATAAATTTATGCAAGGTTTAAGTATTTAAAAAAACTCATTGTAAACCTTAATTAGAATCTTCCTGCTTACTAAGTGCCAATAAGAGATTATTCGCAACAATTTTGAAGTTGAGATTATTCTCATCAATGTCGCCAAAATCCGCTATAGTATGGGTAATTTAAGTGGATAGAAAAAACATGTATTTGGCTAATACACTCCAAATTATAACTCAAACTCCCTCAAAATTTTGTTTGTTTATATTCATGGATTATATTACGGAATACCCCACTTCTCACTCTTGTTTTACCTATGTCGCCCTTTCGGTTTTCAATTAAGCGTCTCTTTGTTAATGCCCTAATTGTTACCTAAGTACATTGTATTGAGTGATCGACTTAGCGTGTTTATCTCTCGTTCTCTCGTTTTGCCTAAACCGCCTTTTCAGGTTTTCAATCTAACCTCTCATTTTGGAATTGGCACGATATGAATGAAGGAACAAGATCAATTTATCAAAAAAATGAATGAAGATGCATTTTGATTAAATACTCAAGAATTTATTCGACATTTTGGAAACATGACTAATGGAAAAAGAGTTTGTAATAAAATAATGTTGTCGGGCCTCTATAGAGGTTGCCTAGGTATTCCGTTAAGGAATTAGTAGAGTGCTCGTAGTTCAATTTGTCCCAATGGAATAGGTCCAATTTTTTCCGGTGGAGCAAGTGGGTCCAATTTTTTTGTTTTTAAAGTATGAAAAATAAAGTATGCATATTGAAACTATTAGGTTCATGCACTCTAGGGCCGGGTGGGCCTAGATTGAATTAGTTTATGTCATCTTCCCATTCTTTATTTTTATTAGCGGCAGGACTGGCGGTAGGGTATGATCAAGTTCTATGGTCCAATTTAGTTGTGTTCTTGAAGGCATTTAAGGCTTCCTTAAACTTTTGGCGATCACGTGTAGCATGTCCTATATTCTGATGATATTTACAATACTTGCCGTAGGTTATGTATCATGATAGGTTATATGACGATGGTGGTAGAGGTCCCATTATGTTATCCGCATATTATTGGATTTTATGAGGCGCTAGAGTGCTTGTTCAAGTGACATGCCAAGGGAAGTGTAGTTTTTTTCGAGTTCAGGTGCTACCTATAAAGGACGGCCTCCACTCGAGTTTGAGCTTTTTGGAATGAATCTCAATCTCTACCATTATATAAAAAGAGAGTCCATCACCTAGGTTTTCAAGAAACCCTAACCCTTAAATCAACATAAAAAGTTAAATAACATTTTTGAAAAAATAAATAAAGAGGAAATAAATTGAAATAAAGATCAATTACAAACCGCAGACAACTCATTCCGATCTAAAAACGGCAGTCAGTAATCATTCCTTGGTATAGTCATATTTTGTTCAATTTTGATTGTTTTTAAATAAAACATTATCTTATACTATGTACGAAATCAATGTCCACATTTACCCATTTTTGGAATCGGCTTAATTAGGCAATGATTACAGAGTGACACATTGCGTACAAGGGAGCCTTCCCTCAAAAATCACCTGATGAAGGCAATTAAATCCTCCTAGCATCGTCTACTTACAAAAAAATGGAAGGGAACTGAAAGAAAGGTATGAGCGCAGATAAACTTAACATGTATATCTCATCTTAATATTCATTTCGCAATCGATTCTGTTTGATCATTGCCTAATTGATTTCTTTGCCAAAAAGTGCTTTCCCAATCAACACTACTATCCCGAAATAATTAATTACCATATATTGTAATTTTATGTTCCTTTTGCTATTCTTATCACGCTCCGTCATTTCAAACTCCTCACACCAGTTCAGACTACCCATTAAACGTTCCATTTGATATCTCAATATTATAAATACAGACTACCCATCCTTCACAAACTCCTCGCACCAATACAACTCCTTTATGTTCTTTTATCGGTCTTACATCAGTTTGAGAATACATAAGCTTTGATGGAGCATTCATTCGGGCGTACGTTTACAGTAAAGCTAGGACGATGCAGTGCATTACATGCGGAGCTGTTAACAACCTTGAAGGGACTACGCGTAGCCCAACAGATGAACTACAAAATCTGTTGAACTGGGAATGGATTCCAAAAATGCTGTGCAATACATAAATGGTGAGTCGTGTCGCAACAGCCCGGCCTACTATGTAGTGATCAGTTAATAATCATTCCTTTAATAAATTTTTTTTAAATAGAACATCAGTTATGTCATGAACTCACAATGAAACTTAAAACTAACTTTGCATTCCTACTGCAGGAAAGATGGTTGGAGAAGAAGTCGTCAGAATAGTCAGCGCCACACATGAAGGACTGATATATTGTTCACACTCTTTCCCGTTAACTTTGAATGGAGTACAATGACAGACATAGGCAAGAGGTCATGGAGTAATTGTGGCGAGCTAAATGAGGGTGTCCTAAGCAGAGAGTTGCTGGAGAGCTTGATAGTGTTTGTCCCCGCTTTCGGGTCTGATTGACCTTGATGCCTTTAAACATGTGTACGTCAAAGCCTCTTTAACGATTACTAATGTTACAATCTGGTATCTTACGAATCAGTCATCTGTCCTTCTTAGAGTCTTAATCTCTTATTCTATTCTGATATCATTTAGTACAACAAAGGTCACACAGCTTGTTGACGTATAACTAGCTCTGTATAGAAAAGTGGGAAATTTGTCCCACATCGCTCACAACAAAAGTGGCAAAAAAAAGGTAAGCTCACATACACTCACAAATTACACTCTACCTTTACGATTCCCTGTCACTCGTCTGACTTAAGCATCGGAGAGGCTTTCCCCGGCAAGCCCCGGGGCTTGTTTCACCATCTCTGTTTTGCAGGACGATCGGGAAAGTCGAACATCATTTATTCTCCAAGACCGAGAAAGTCGAAGAGCATTTATTCACCATCCGTTCCACTTCTCTCACCCAAGTTCATTTAATATCTGATCACGTGCTGCTCACGTTGCCAAGTCCCAAATCGAACCTCCCAACATTTGGCGCCGTCTGTGGGGAACGTGACGAGTACATGGTCAGTCTTCGAAGCGGAAGAGAAAGCGGTAACGGAACTAGCAAGGCGAACAATCGAACAAGGAAGGATAAGGGTAAGATGGTTGAGAACGTTGAAGATATTCCTGATAATATGGAGGATGATATGGCCATGGAGGCTGAGAGTCAACGTGAACGAAAACCTCATCAACCCCTTACTAGAGCAGATTTGCAAAAAGTAAGTCAAGATTTGCGTCACGAGATGATGCAAACTCTGAATCATTATTTTTCTCGTGAAAAGTCGGGAGGTAATCCTGACCAACCACTCATAATTCGAGAAGAAAGATCTGAAACCGGTAGCCAGAGGAGGGCTCATGGGAACCGGGTTCTCAAAAGGCCTCCACCGCACCTAAATTGTCGTGCGGTGCCAAACACTCGTGCTACTGCGCCTCCTTGCAATGAAACAAGGAACCAAGGTGACGCCCGTGACATAATCGAGTTGAGAAAAGCACTAAATCGTGCTAAAGATGGACTCGACCACTTAGCTACTACTCAATACAGTTCCAGCCGTCCCATTCTCTCATCACGACAAGTTAGGTCTTTGGATCGAGATTCTCGCTCCATATCAGTGAAGCATGGTGGGCAACCTAAATGTGATATTCGTGGAAAGGAAAAGTCTACTACCTCATCAGCTTTACACAAGCTGGGATCTCTTACTATGAAAACCCCTTTAAGTAGGGAGATCATGGAAATGTCAAATCCTCCTAAGGTAAAGATCCCTACCATCGATGCTTATGACGGTACCGAAGATCCCGAGGACCATTTGGACTCTTTTCGGGATCAAATGATGTTTCAACCGGCTTCAGAAGCCGTTTGGTGTAAATACTTCCCGGCCACTTTGAAAGGCATGGCTCAGAAATGGTTCAACTCTCTTCCGGATAACAGCATCCATAGTTTCGATCAACTTTCTAGCAAATTCATGGCTCACTTTGCTACCAAAAAGACCCGGAAGAAAACCTCGGCCCATCTGATGTCAATTGTTCAAGAGAAGAAGGAGACAGTGAAGGTTTACCTTAAGCGTTTTAGTGTGGATGCCTTAAAAATTCCGAACTTAGAACATGCGGTGGCGATAACAACATTGATCATGAATAGACTTCGAACGAGCCAGTTCAAGTTTAAGTTGGCCAAGAAGCAACCGAAAACTCTTGATGAAGTTTTTCGAAAGGCAGATGAGTACATTGCAGCTACCGAGATCTGTTCTGAAGGGAGAGAAGAGAACAGAAAGAGGGGACCTCAAGAAAGGAATTCAAGCCCGACTCCTAAAAAATCTCGTACGAGTTCGGAGGGAGATGAAGAAGACTACAGGTTTTCTAAGTCATGTAGACATATCTTGTTTGAAATCAAGGATTCATCTATGTTGAAACGACCAGAAGCTATTCGGACACCCATTCACTTCCGGAATCAAAAGAAATTTTGTGAGTATCATAATGATAGAGGCCATATTACCAAAGAATGCCGGGAGTTGAAAAGGGTGTTAGACGAGTTGGCAGATGCGGGTAAGCTAAATCGCTATCTGAGAGAAAAGAAGGGCGCTCAAACTGAGCGACCTCCGAAGAGCAAGTTCGATCGTAACAATAATAAAGATGATCGAGATGAAGATCGAGAAACCGCGGGAACCGTTTTTATGATCAATGGTGGATTTGCCTCAGGAGGATCGACCGCGAAATCCAGAAAGTCTCATCTCCGTAGTCTGGATAGTCAAGTGCTAGTTAATGAAGTTATAGTCCCGGCTCCTGATATGACTTTCTCTGAGAGAATCGTAAGGGAGTTCAGATGCCGCACGATGATCCCTTGGTGATTGAGTTAAAGATCGCGAATAAGCAGGTGAGGCGCGTCTTGGTTGACACGGGAAGATCGACTGACGTTATAATGTTCGAATATTTGAAAAACTTAGGATACACTGAGAATGATCTTGCCCCAGTACACAATCCCCTTTTGGGATTCGGAGGGAATTCTGTTTTCCCGATTGGGACAATCAAGCTTCCCGTACGGGTCGGAAAAAGAAATTAAGGGAGACACTTAACCACAGAATTCATGGTGGTTGACCTCAAAACTGCATATAATGTTATAATCGGTCGTCCGATGCTGAATAAGATCTATGCTTCTCTCTCTACTTTCCTCCTGGAATTACAATTCCAACGTGATGATGGGAAGGTATGCCAAATTTTTGGAGATCAACGAAGTCCCCGAGAATGTTATGTTGCCAACCTTAATCAAGCAATCAAGCCCGAAGAAGTCGGGACCTCAAAAAAGAGAAAGATTGAAGAAAAAGATAAGCCGCTAGAGGAAATATTGTTTCTAGACAACCTTGACGCACGACATCAATTCGGCTCAAGGCCGGAACCTCAGGATGAGATGGAAGAGATAATTCTTGACTCGAAAAACCGGATCGTACGGTTAGGTTGGGAAGAACGATTGACCCCGAAGTTCGGGAACGACTTATCTCTTTACTACGGGAGTACAAGGATATATTTGCATTTACGGTTAAGGAGATGCCGGGCATAGACCCCAGCGTCATTGAACATCGATTGAATGTAAATCCAGATTGTAAACCCGTGAAGCAAAAGAAGCGACACTTTGGTCCAGAGAGAACCAAGGCGATCGAGTAAGAAGTTCAAAAGTTACTTGAAGCCGGGTACATAAAAGAATGTAACTACCCGAATTGGGTTTCCAACGTTGTCATGGTGAATAAGCCAAGCGGAGCATGGCGTATGTGTGTAGACTTCACCGACCTCAACAAAGCTTGCCCGAAAGATTCGTTTCCTCTCCCGAAAATTGATCAATTAGTTGATTCAACATCGGGACATGCTCTTCTGATTTTTATGGATGCCTTTTCGGGATCTCATCAACTTCCATTATTCGAAGAAGATCAAGAAAAAACGGCCTTCATCACCCCAGTGGACTTTATTGCTATAAAGTCATGCCTTTCGGACTCAAGAATGCCGGGGCTACGTACCAGCGGTTGGTCAACAAGTTGTTTGCTAATCAGTTGGGAAGAAACATGGAGGCCTACATTGATGACATGATCGTGAAAAGTCTAAATGAGGGTGCCCATGAAGTAGATCTCAAGGAAACTTTTGAAAACTTGAGGCGGTTCGGTATGAAACTTAATCCGAAGAAATGTTCTTTTGGTGTTCGTTCTGGAAAATTTCTTGGCTTCATGATTGACCAAAGAGGAATTGAAGTGAATCCTGAGAAAGTGCAAGCCGTAATGAATATGCAACCACCTCGTTCAGTGAAAGAAGTGCAAAAACTGACCGGTTGTATAGCCGCACTTGGGAGATTTATGTCCCGATTAGCTTATAAATGTTTTCCGTTTTTTAAGGCCCTGAAGAAAAAGAAGAACTTTGAATGGTCTCCGGAAGCTCAAAAAGCATTCGAAGATTTGAAATCATATTTAGCTAATCTCCCGAGCATTTTTCGAGCTGAAACTAAAGAAGATCTTTACATGTACTTGGCTGTTTCGGAGGGAGCCGTGAGTGCGGTCTTGATCACCGATCGCGACGGAATTCAACAACCTGTTTATTACGTGAGCCATGCTCTGACTGGGGCTGAGTTGAAATATTCTCCCATTGT
>ONZK01002942.1:38331-60608 GCA_900322385.1 Pharnaceum exiguum
CAAGATTGATAATTGAGTCGAGTCGAAGTCGAGTCGTCTAGGTTCGGTTCGGGTTGCGACTTTACAATATTCATTTTGGCAAGTCGAGTCGTAATCGAATCGGTCTCAACGGTTTACGTAAGATTTTATATTTCTTTAAGTCGGACTCGGGACGAATCGAGTCGGAGTCGAAGCGAGTCGAGTCGTGGCCAGCTCTACCTGTAAGCAATGTTTATCCTGACCATACAAAAAGTCATCAAACAAAACAACTGGAAAAAGGCAATTGTTACATTTATTTCCATAAAGCCACTCTATTTTGGATCATTTCTTGCAAATCTTTGTCGAAAAAAAGAAGCTAATATTCATTAATCGGTAGTAACTAAGTGAGTTAACACTTAGTGTCTAATTGATATGTACTAACGAAATAGCCCGTGATTTACATCAATGGAGAGGTATACTCCTACGGTCCTACCCTTACACGTCTCATTTTTCTCAGATTTTCATGCCTATTTAAAATCTCAAATTGCAGATTAACTAATTAATAAACATGACTCACAAATATAATCTTTAACTTCCTTCTTTAAATTATGTAAACTACAATCACCACATCCCGTGCATAGCACTGGGTTTCAAACTAGTAAGTCATATAAAATTGACCCGATTTGAAGTCAGTAAGAACCGTATCAGCTGAATAAGTGAATATTCAATCACTTCAAATTTTTAATACAGTCAATATTTTACATACACCAAACACAAGTCTCCAATACAAGTGTATTTCGTACTCTGGTGCTTAACAATTCAAAAGCCCTAGTTTTTGTATCTATACACAAAAATCATTCTGTGTTTTTACACTCTGGAAGACTACAGAACATTACCCGCAAATCCCCAATTGGACAATATAGGGAATTGAAAAACCACCCTTTCATTGAAATCATATAAACCTGTGAAAGAATACCTAAGATGAGCTATTCACAAGAAAAGTAGCAACAACCAAATGTTAGTAGCTATCAGAGGAAGAACCGACGAGATCAATGATGGAGCTGCGAACACCGAGTCTATTTGATTTCTGGTGCTCTACACTTCTACATGAGACTAGCAGCACCATCTTCTATAAAGACACTCGAATCACTAGCAATAGAGAACTAAAACTTGTTGCCTCTCGCTTACTATGATTCCAACTTATCCAAGACACAAGACAAGAATATACAATAGCCTTCATGCATTGGTTTACCAATCATTTCTCCTAACCTGAAACAGATGAAGAGAAGTGAAAACTCAAAATTAATCAAATATCTCAAAAGAGAACGGCAGTGCTGTAAGACGAACAGATGATTTCACAAGCTTCGTACACCACTCTCATAAAGTAATCAACAGTCAAGACTATCTCAAAACATGTTCAAATAAATCCACATTAAGAATACCTAAGATGAGCCAACTCATCAAAATATATAGAGACATGTTTACCGGAACTGTATGTGCTTAAGTGCAATCTCCTCATCAAAAGCTATAAACAGCACTCTCACAAAAGAGCTTTTATCCGAATGGCACCCTTGGGCTTTGGCCTTGAGAGTGATCAAGACCAGAGTAGATTAGAATAATCACTAAATGCAGTACAGACGTAGTTTTCCGTTACTAATACCGGTTTACAAAGAAGACTCGAAATACATTTTATGGGTCAAGAACCAGCATACTTTTATAGCATTTTACATATAATCACTTCTACTGCTTATAGCTTGACTCATGACTGTCACAGTTTGTCATGATGTTTTCAATATAAATTCAAAAATACTGAACAAATACACATTCAATTGAAGTTAGACCTTCCATTACAGGAAGGAACCAACTCTTTTCTTCTCTCTTTCTACACAATGGGCTGCATAGAATAAAACGGACATCAGCATCAGAACGCAGGAATCCAGCTTTGGTTTCTCTTTCTACGCTCTAGAAGGCAGAAAAACATTACTTTCTCTCCTGATGCTTTCTTGCATTTTTAAGTTCCAGACCCAAAACATGGACATAAAGTTTCCTACTAAACTGATTTTGTGGCACAAAGATATATGTTGATATTGAAAGATTAACTCAAGGTGAATTCATTTTGACAAACATATACTTCAATTAAAAGAGAGAAACATTGACACCTTGGACGTCTCACATATTGAATAAGTTGAGACCAAATCAGCAGACACAAAAGGATGCGTATAAATGAGAGAACTATGTCGAACACACAATGCTCACCTAAACACTTATCACCAGTCTGTCACAGACATATGTGCTTGGATGTAAATGAACGTCAGCCACTAAAAGATGGCACCACAAACTTCAAGGAAAGATATTAGATCATGTCAGTCAAAGCCTGTGGCCGAGGCTTTGACCGCACAATGGTCTCATCACAGTGTTTAATCCATTCGGATAATCTCCATGGCTTTTGCCACTTCCATTTGAACTGCAGAATCCATTGATGATGACTCCTTTTCCATCTCCACAGTTTACCAGCCTGTCCAGCAACAGCCAACTTTTTCATTGACAACTGCCCGAGTGGTACCATCTGCATGCATAGAAGAACACCTGTAAGGAACTGAGGAAAGGACAAAACCAAACAGAAGGGAAAAAAAAATGCATACTTACCTTTTTAGGATCCACATATGCAGCTGAGTCTTTGACTTGGCTGTTCGCAACGCCTGGAGAATACTTTAACTGCTTCTGAGCAGGCACAGTCACTGGTGACAATGGAGCACTCATGTCGTCAGCTGTGTGCTTGAGTGATCCTGATGAGTTGTTCTGCTCAATGTGAATAGAAATATGTTAATATACAGTATACAAAAAGATAAATATTGTCCATCACTTGTAAATAACGGTAGGACAAACAAAAAAAAATGGAAAAAAAGAAGTCAAAGATAACGACAAAAAACAGGTTTTATAACCAAATTTACCACACTTAAAGCATTCTAAAATAGAAATATACAAGCATACCCACAATACGTAGGCTGACATATACCAACTACAACCTTCATCACAATTATCTTTTTCGAACGATCATTTGAAGAGTTGTACAACTCATGTTTTATATAAATCAATAGTACTTTTTGATAACAGAACAAATAGTAACATAAACTGAAATTTCATGACTATTTTTTAACTTTCATTCTTTGGTTATTTGCAGGAAAATTTATACGACACGGCACTTAGACAGGTTGCATTGTAAGGCACAGAGTGCTACGCTATGAAAGGGGGCCATATTCAAATGATGAGTGTGGCTGAGATGCATATGCTAAGTTGGAGGACAGAGCATGCGAGGAGGGATAAGGTGAGAAATAAGAAGATAAGAGAGTACGTTGGTATAGCTCCTCTTGAAGATAAGCTTGCGTACGTGAAGAGAAGGCCTAATGGAGTCCCAGTGAGAAGGATCGAAGGATGTATGAGTAAAGAGGTAGTGAGAGGGAAATGAAGACCAGGTCAAATTCGATGAGGGTCATCATGTTGAATTTGGCTCTATTTGGCCTGGATGAGAACATGGTTGGAGATAGGAGTAGATGGAAAGACATGATCCAACAGAACAATCTCGTTTGAGGGCTAGGGTGCTTTTATTTAAGGTGTGCACGTGTGAATGTGTAAATGTGCTTGAACGAGTGTTGTGTGAGTGTGTGTTTTTGTTTGTGTCTTGTGGTTGCACTTGTTACATCTAGTGCAAATTCTGATTTTGTCCTTCTTAGCGACCGAAATTAGTTTTGCAATTAAGGTTATGTTGTTTTTGTCTTTGTAGCAGTCCAAATATTTGTTACCATCAAACTTTCCTTTGCCTTTTCAGATTGGTCATGTTTTACAAATTTGCAACTAATATGCTAACTAAGAAAGCCATATTCGGCAAAAGGGCAAGCCTCACTGCCCGTCTGGGAAACACAAGAAAAGGAGATGGAATCTGCCTGACTTTCCAGGCACAAAAAGCAGATTCCACCGAGTGAAGCCAAATGCACATTACGATATTCTACAAAGAAAAAGAGTATGATATGCCGTCTACTCACTGAAGCTGATGAGGCAAGAGCAATGGCAACAGCTTGCTCTCTCAAATTTAGCTCCTTTTCCACCTCTTTTCTTCTCGTTTCACTCTGCCTCAGCAGACTGACAAGTTCTTTCAGTTGCTCTTTCATTTCCTTCATTTCAGTTTCCTCGTCATATAACTGACACCTGGTCAAAAACAGAAGGGGCAGTCATATGACTTTCTATATGGGAGAGATTGGCTACACTGTCAAGCAGCACAAGGGTACTTACGTGACAAGTTTGCATGACAAAGCGTCATTATATACAGCATATCAAATTTTCAATAACACAATAATACAAATCTCAAAAAGAATGAAGCATGTTTCTTCTCAGTAAAAAGTGGATACGGTAGTGGCATGTGCAAACATACACACTAGTATGCACGCTGGTACAGCAAGGTAGGCAGCCAATGGCAGATCTACCTTATGCCATAGGGGGTCTTCCAACACCCCAAAACCCAAAAAGTGAAGAATAAGCCCATTGAAAAAAAAGAACATAGAAGAATATTTGACACCCCAAAGAAAATAATCAAACTTCTTTGCACATTAAATTATTCAACTGGGATAGCTTTGCTAGTGATTTTATACAAATTATAATCTGATTTGTGATGTCGTGTTCAGAGTCAAATATTGGTCTAGGTCCTAGTTGTCATTTTTATGTTTGATATTTTTCGCCTTTGGTGACTTGTTCATTTATCTGTTGTCTTATTTGAGTCGTAAACATTATTAAATTTAACCCCTTAAGTATATTTATAGGGCTCTTGGCTGTGTTTTGTTCGTCTATAGTTTCAGTTTATTTGAGTTCAGTTGAGTATCTTTCAGTTTCTTTCAGTTCATTTCAGTACAAGTACAAGGCATTACAAACGAACAAAACACACCCTTACTACTTCACTCATGTAAATTCATTGAAAGAACTTGAAATTAATTAAAATAGATTTATATGAATACTCCATAATTAAATTGAACCAAACCAACCTAATTTTACCCAAAATGTGTTAACCCATTGGTAAATATGTCACAACAAGTCTGGGGTTCAAGTCTCTTGGGAGCACTTCTTGGAATTAATTTCACGAATACCGAGGTCATACGGACTTGGGTGTTTTACATGTTCACTAATAAAGAAAAATGCCTTATTTTTTATGTGTTTTTTTCTAACTATGTTTAGCTTATAGATGAAGTGGTGCCGTAATTTTTGACTTCCATTTGACACCCCAAAACACAAATCCTGGATCCGCCACTGTAGGCAGCACCATCAATCCAAACTGACAAACAAGTCTCCGAGAAAGAAATCATTTGTCAGACAGTAAAACAGAGTGTCCATGTAACAAACAGGGCAACTCATCAATTCCTAAGAGACAAAAGATGTATATTCCATTACCATTGTCACAACGCAATTGAAACTAGTCAACTATGGTTTGTGCTCATAAATATCACAATCAGAGGGTAACTTGAGCCTAAAGTTTTTTATCATCCTCTAGAACACTTCAACATGTGAGGAAGCAAAAGGACTGAACACCAAACAGATGTGAGATTCTGCGTATACAAATTTAAATAGTTCATGTACCTTGCATCTCCAAGAGAATTAAACATATATTGAAGTAAACTCTTTGCATCCCCCATTGACCGCAGCTGGTTCCAGCGACCACGATTACTGAAGGCACGTTCCCTTTCTTCTGCTTCGGAAAGTTGTGAAGCCATCGCCACAAGTGAATTTGATGATACACTAAGCATATTCTCCAGAGAAGCTATTCTTGCCATCCTTGCATTTGGTGACAGGGAAGAAAGCCTGTACTTGCATAACCAAAAAGTAAATAAAAAGAAAAAAAGCATGGATACACCTGTCTCTATTTTTAGTGCTACGAGTGAGAAATGGTTTGCAAGGCCATGAATTCAAATACTCAAGTACCTTGAAAACCCGTTCTTTCCTTTTGGAGTACTTAGTCCCTTTGACGCAAGCTCTTCAAGCTGTTTCAACACAGACAGCTCCTCTGCCAATGCAGCACGTCTGAAAAATACAAGTTTCATAACGTGTCATGAACAAATTGAGTTAAGGTCGGTGACACACAAGGAAATCACAGTTTTAAACATACACTTGAGTTTGTTTCTCATATTCCGAACGCACTTCGTGGACATTAACCATGACTTCTAACTCGTGATCAAGCCAGCGCTGTAATGCCTTTTCATTGATCTAGTGATTTAAAAAAATACAAAAAAGATACGAAGAAAACATTAGGAAATAGCAATTGTACAAGCAGACAGAACGTAGGACAGGTACCAGTATAATTACCTGGCCAGGTGTTCCATTGCCACTAGCATTGACTGGATACATGAACACAGAAAACAGGAGGTCAGTCAAAAGCCTAATTAACACACTCACAAATGTTCTAACAGTATTTTCCAACAGCACATGATATCATCATCTATATCATTACCTAGTGCCTTCAAGGCATCTCCTAATGAGAAGTAAGAAGAAGGTATTGGGAGGGGTAGGATGTACGATACGTCATATCCTGATTGACCTTTTTTTTTTACTAATAAGATATAAACTACAAAACTTTACTTATTGACTTATGGTTGTTTAATTGGGTGGTTTATACAATAATTAAATTAAATAACTAGGAAAAATTCAGTAATTTAAACAATTAAAAAAACCTATATCCTAGGAAACATGAAAGAAACCTTTTAAATAATAACAGAAAGAAGACTTGGCATCTGAAATACTGAAATAATTTTTTTTAGGTAACTGTATATTGACTAATCTGAATCGCGCACCACACAACTGTCAACGTAGTAGTCAATTAGAATAGTAAGAGCAACAGCAGGGTGTACGCGTAACCATGTACAGAACAAGGTAATAAGACAGCCCCTTCAAAAAAAAAAAGGTAATAAGACAGCCCTCAAGTTACAAAGTTTCAGAATTAAAAAAAAAAAGATAGAATTTGAACGTATGGCAATTGTGGAGGAACACCTCAGCCCAACTATACAAAGATACAGCCTAGTGCCTTCATGGAGATAATGAGATGAATGAGCTGTAACATCATGGAGACAAGGAGCCAAACATATATGTCAATACTGAAAACATCTTTAAAGTGATCAATTAACTTATTGCTTGAAAAGGTAAATCATCCTCAGGAAAATTCTGGCAATCGGGTGCTGAAATAAAGTGACCATCACAAAATGTCACAAGTTGATTGACAATTAAGTTTCATCAAAGCTGTTCACTGAATTTTCTCATGCAAAGGAATCCATTTCAAAGTTTTAAAATTCAGTAATACTAAATCAGAAACTAATAAACTCGCTCACACGGGTCTGCAATACATTACCAGAGCTGTCGCGCAATGAAGACTTGCGAGCTTCTAGCAGCTCCTTCAATCGCTTTGTGGCCATAGCAGCCTCTTCTGTTTTTCTATGAAGAACCTGTAAGTTAAACTCTTTTTCAGATGCTGACTAAACATATCAAATACAGTTTCTACAATACATTTTTTCGGAGGAAAATTATATCAATTGAACATGCACCAATCCGAGAGATCATAAATAGGACTCACAAACTAGGCAGTATAACATACAACCTTATTCATCTCTTTACATTTTCACAACCGAAGTTCCATAGACTTCATCTTAGCACAAATCTTTATGATCAACAATTCATTTCAAAATATATTGCAGACTTGTTTAAGAAAAATATGTGCCATGGATATTTCTCTTTCATTTATGTATTTAGATGTCACATATAGCATGAAATACCAACCAGGTATTTAAAACACAGAAGCAAGAAAAGAGCTTACCAGTTTCTGGCGTTGATTAAGTGCTTGAAGCTTGTGCCTTTCATACTCGTTTCTCCTACCCTCTTTCCTTAACTGCATGACAGAAGTGTCAATAGAAGTAAGAACAAGAAAAACGGCATGCTAGGGCAAGAGTCATATCAGAGTCAAATGATATCAAATTTGATGTACAACATAGACATTTGCCATATAAAATTATATATACGAATACTTTGCATTAAAAACAAAATATTTGGTCAGTTCTGTGTTGGAGAAGTCTAGAAGTTGAAATGCATTGAATCTAAAGTACAAGCAGACGAAAGCATATTCCTTGAAAGCTGAAAAGCTGTGCAGGAGAAAATATAGAGAAGGTGAGCCAAGATGGCTTTGAGAGAGTTTCCAAGAACAGTAGCAGGAAGAGAAGAAAAGGGGATATATGAGCAAAGTAGTACAGCAGCAACATCAGTAGCAAAGCTTTAATCCAAATATGACAAGTTACAGGAGTAACAAAACAACAATAGCAAGACAAATCATCATATGATAAAGATGGTAATAGATAAAATATACTCACAAAATGTACTGTGAAAGGTACTAAGATTTACTTAAAGGAACACCACCAAAGGAGGAGGAAGGGGAAAGGGAGAGCACAGCATATAGCAAAGGAAAGGATAAAATGGACGAGATAAGCAAAAACACCCATAATAACATTACACTTCAACTTTACAAATGGTGTAGCACAAAAAGGAAGGATCATGGGAAAGCTATATCACAAAATAGCACCTGAAGAAGCTCCTTCTCCCGAGAGGCTTTCCACAGTCGAAACTGTTCTGTTTCTTGCTTAATTTTATGCTGCAATTGAACCTAATTTCACAACAAAAGAGAAGGTAAATAACGTCACACAATTAATCACAAGCTATTTAGTGACAGAAATGGTTTGTCACCTTTTGTGCCTTAATGAACTGTATTTCTTCTTGTAGGCGTTTTGCTGCATCTTCACTTTTTTGTTTTTGCTTCATTAGCTGAACCTGGTTCTCTTGTTTCTTCTTGAGATCCAGAATCTTTTGAACACACATTGCAGTAAACATTTATTCAGATGGTCAATAATATCATCTGGAAGAAGAAAGATATCATATCAGAGCTCATTACCTGTGCCTCAAGAGTTTTCAATTTTTGAGAGTGAACGTCATGCAATTTTTGTGTTTGCCCATCAGTCGAGGCAGACAGGTTTTCTATCTCAGCCAAAAGGCGGTCTCTCTCTTGCTGCGTACATTCCAAATATTATATCAGCTTGAAGCACAAAGCCACAGACCAAAGTGTTTCACAAAGATTAAGGAAATTGCACTAGAATTACAATTTAATCTGACCTGGACAGCTCTTTTGTCATCCTCAAGCTCCATAATCTTCTTCCCAAAATGCTGTTTAAGTGTCTCGGTGTCAGCCTCTCCAAAAAGCTTCATTTCCGACTGCACAAACAGCATGAATAGAAAAATATGACATCACATGTTTGCTTCAGAACTAAAATATACGTTAGTACAGTTCCTGGAAAATCAAGCAATCATTCTTAGCATTTGAGGGATAAGAGACTCAACAAGTACATGCATTATCTAACAAACATTCAGTTTCTTTTAAATGAAAAAGCTCATGATAAAACTATAAATAAAGGGTTGAGCTCCATCAAATTCAATTCCCACAAAATTGGAATGGTAAGTGGCTGCAGTACATGCATTATAATTTAACCCATGTTGACCTTTTTTATTTGCTTTTTTTGTTCTTTTTTTTTATGGCAATGTCATTCAATAAAAAATAAATTAGAGAAATCAATTTACACATTATCAAACTTTTTTTTTTTACACATAAGCAACACCTAATATTTTTCTCCTATTAAAGGGGGAATATAATTAGAGAATAATAATAATAACAATAATAATAATACAATAAAGAATTAAAAAAATATACTGTTGTACAAAATTAGGTCAAAGCTTGGTATTATTGTGCTATTCTAACAAAACAGGAAATATTTTGTTCTTGAACACGATGAACATGTGCAAGCACTGCTGGCAGATACTGCCATTATAATTACTCATATATGACAGTGAATTTTATACCCCAATTTAGATCGGCTGGATCACGGAGAAGAGACCATAAAATCATGAAATGATAGCATATGCACATTCAAAAATGTTTTACACCATATCACCAAATATCTACCATTAATATTTACCTCTTTCTGCAGCAAGCGTCTATTTAACTCATCTAACTCCTTATCCATAGTGTTCTGCAAGAGTTTATGCTCCCATTCTTTTGCTACTTCTTCATCCACGTCCCTTGTATCGCCTGGGTAACATTGACAATTTCATTCAAATGACTCAGGTACAACAAAGAGGCTTTTATGACCAACTAGAGAATATCCAAAATGATTTGTGATAACTCATAGAAATCTGAACATAGTACTTCAATCAATCCTGCAGAACTTAGTATAATGACAAGCTTATATTGCATCTTTGAAACACACAATAAATCCATACCCATTACTATATCACCAACTGCATAATCAGACGAGTCCATACTTTGTCGCCGCTTGTGCCCCTCATTCTTCACAGAACATATTTCTACACTCTGCTTTATGCACGCCACATGTGAGTTAAAATTTTAAGACATGAATTGCGTGTTACAACCTACAAAAAAGTCAACATGCGACAGAAGAGAACTTTTCTCACAGAAACAACCAAGAAAAACATCAGAAACCAATATTAATCACCACCTGACCAAAAGTCTCGTCCTGAACAATAGCAGTAGCAGTACACCCATTGCTGTACTTGCTCAGTTCACGGCGGAGATCCTCATTAGTTGATTCAAGCCAAGAAATCCGATCCCTCAAAGCCTATCAAGGTAATCGTGCAGCAGGTATTAGGTAAGTGATTCAGCCAAGAAAGCCTAATTGCCTAACAAATAAGCAAAAACATAAATGATTACCTGTATTTCATTCATTGAAGCCCCTCCCCCTCGTGCAGAGAGCTCTGCTTGCAAATATTCAAGCTGCTGGCGCATTTTAATCATCTCACTGGATATTGGATCTCTATTCACCTTTGTGTTGGTCGAAATCAAACCTTAATCATCACATCGTCGTACAAGGTCTCAAAGATACACGGATCAGGAAGGGACAGAATATGCTTACCACTAGTTTATTCTGAATATTACGTGCACGATTTGCATACTTTAGTGTGTTAAGTGTTTCCTCAGCATTTATGTCAGCTGGGCTAATACATGCTGGTAAGAGAACGATGATATAAGAAACAACAGCAACTTTAAGAGAATTGAATAACCACTGAACAAAAATAACAGAACAGCCACAATATAAGAACAATGGTACCAAAAGAAGAAAAAAAACAACAATAATACTATTAGAGCATAACTGTTGAGTGTAATGCTTCAGAGTAGTGGGTTTATTCAGTTCCTAAGTTTTAGATTAGTTGCTAAAGACTAGCATAGTTGGTCATGGCTAGTCAAATAGCGATGGTATCACTGGATCTAAGGCACTGCACTAAGTTCTATCATCAAGATTACGAAGAAAAAGGGAAGACAAAAATCATACAGCTCAAAATTATTCAATGAGAGTATTTCCTGGATTAGGGATTTAGGTTAAAATGGTGACAGTGGCGAAAAATACGTTATTTTTAGGTTACAGGTTCATGAATGAAATTCAGAGTACCTAGAATTTGCACATGGCAAAGATTATCTTACGGAAGACAGGGTGAGTGCGATATATATTACTGCTTTGACTTTGAAACACAATATTATGAAGTTGGTTGGCTAGGATACAGAAGTTGACACGACTATTGGGTGATCAAAACATGCTTCTCCAGTTAAGGAGAATCTTCAGACTTAGGTGTCCAACAGTGTTGTAGGAGGTTGTGTGATGCCCTCTAAGTAGGATAATATATTTCAAGCCTGAACAAAAGTGATTGGGAGCAAGAGGTAGTGGAAGACTGAGTGAACGGGACATACCCCTGAAGTACCTCACGCTAAAGGCTCTAACCCTCTCTTTTTTTTTTGGACAAAAGACTCTAATCTTATGAACACTGACATAAAATTAAGAAATACTAGTTATAATTGCTGTAAGAAAATGACTTAATGTATGGTGCATGAAGTCCCACAAGAACCATCAGAAGCATGCATCTTAAATGAACTCATAACAGCAACATTTTTCTTTCCTTAACATAACAGCAATACTGGGGCAACAACAAAGAAGGAATAAGTTACCTATCATAACTGTCCTGCTGTTTCCACCAAGTGAATCCTGCAGAAATAATGACCTTTAGACTAACGAATGCTTCTCGCAAGAATTGTAGCAATATGCTAGAAATATCTTTCCCCCTAGATCAGTAAGTTTCCGATTAAAAAGGACATCTATTACACGCAACAAGTGTAATTACAGATGACTGTCCCATGAGATTAATGATTGAAAAATACACAACACTATAAGCAGACTCTCAGATTCCAGTAATGTTCATCTGAAATTGTCAGACCGGTTGAAAACTTTTGAGAGACCAGAATTTCAAACACTATGGAACAATTTTCAGAGAACTATACAAATCCAAGGAAAAAGCGTTACATTCACCAATTAAAATTGGTTGAACAGGTATATTATGAGTCAAAGGAAAGGAAAACAAAGCTTTCAACAAGCAAATCATAGCTCAATGCATATGGGCAATTTCACCCCACACCAACTACTATACTTGTTGTGCTGGACATTTATTTTGCCGAAATTGAAGTCCAGGCTTCCAGTACTAAAACAGGAAATCCTTTTTTGAAATTTACTTTAAGGAAAGAAGAATACTTAAAGCCACTTTCACATCGTTAGTATAAACTGCTAAAAATTGTGCAGCTGCAAAAGGCAAAGACAAACTTATGGTATCAAACCTGCAACAGTCGGGTCAGTTTACTGTCACGGTAGAGAACATGCACATGCTCATCATGAAATCATGTTGAAAGGAGGATTAAAGAACAAGTAATTTGAAGACACTTTCAATCTGCGACGTAGTTGTAAAACATTGCAGCTGCTAAAACCTAAATACAAACTAATGGTATCAAACCTGCAATAGTCGGGTCAGTTTACTGTCGCGATAGGGAACATGCAAACCCTCTTTCCTTTTCTTCTCATCACCCAATGCACTAATGACATTTCCAAGGGCCAGAAGACCCTTATTGATATGAACTCCTGATTCAGAAGAAAATTACTTAAGGTGGGTGAATGTTATGTAATAAACATATTCTGCACAGAGAAGCAAAGCTAGCAAAACAATATCCTCAACCTTCTTTGAAGCGCATGCCATCAGAACCAGTTCTCTTCGCACGCTCAGATCCCGCCAGATCTACCAAGTGCAGTTTGGCAGAAAGGTACTCGTCGTTCATACCTCCAGTGAGATTGTCATTAGCAGGTGTTGCTGGATTAACTTTACGCATCTGCTCCAAAGTAATGGTGAAGATAGCATGTGATCGGCTGCAACCAAACAATACCTATTAGCAAAGAGTTAGGGGCAAACTGCAGATATATATTCATAATAGTTGCTATTGTCAGTGCTGAAGAAACATCATGCAATAGAAAAACAGAAAGGAATTTATCTCCACATCAGCAATTCAGCAGAGTTAGCATTGTACTTTACAGTCCTCAAAGGATTATGCACAGTTGTACCAAGATCTGAACAGGATCTTCAGCATTGTAGAGTTTACTTTCATGTGGGATTGAATATAACCACAATATCCTCCCTCATATAGAAAAAACCTACAGCTAAACAATGAGATAATATCTTTGAGATAAGAAAACTGGATATCTTATGCCAAACCACTCCTTTGATTACTTGTTACAGAATCCATTGTACCGTATCATTAGGATCAAAGTTTATGTGGTAGTAAACCAGAATAAGCGCCATAGCCCAGGTACTAGAGTTTTCAACAAAAAAAAACTCCATCCAAAGTAGTTTCAGAAGCAGGGTGCAATAGGCATGGAATCCTTCAGGACAAAATACCCTACACGGTCAATGTTTTGTTCAAGGGAAATAGACATAGTTACGCATCAGCCAACTAAAAATGCACTTCAATTGTAGTGTCATGAACCAGAAAACCATTAGAACAAAATGGTAAGTAGGTAAGTACGACAAATTATGGCATACATCATGCTGCACGCAGATTTAATTCCAAAATAACAATAGATATAATGAACCAGTAAAGAATTAACACCTAGATTGATTGTTCATGTTTGTACTCCCTGTAGCTCTGCTCAGTGAACCTTGTTCTAAACAAGTCGCCATTTCGTTCAAAGATCTTACTTCTACTTCAGTAGATCCCGCCAAAGTAATTACACCATTAGATGATTCGCGTATCTGTATTGGTGGCTTTCCAGGTATGTTTGCCTTTCCCCCATTTGGAGACTCAGATTTGGTTGATAGAGAGGAATCCAACAAATCTCTGACCTCCTCTTTGTGAATCTATAAAATTAACAGCTCCGGTTATAAGCTGGATAATAGCCCCAAACACATATCATGACATAAACCTGCCCAGTTGGATGTACTCACGAAACGGAGAAGCCACAAGTAGGCGATTAAATTAATTTGGACATACCTCAATAAACGAAACATGTAGTTGAAATTCAGTTTGATCCTTCAGGTTTTCAATCTTGCCAAACAATGCATTCATTACTTGAGGGATTATCCCTACGTGTCCTCCTTCTTTAAATGCTGTGCCCATAGTATAAGTTTTCCCTGACCCAGTCTGTAACATGATGAAAGTTTCACACAGTTGTGTATAATCATATATTAGCACTTCCATTGACCTACACAAGCAAAGCTTACCTGACCATATGCAAGAACTGTTGCATTATAGCCCTGGAATAAACCATCAACAAGTGGAGCAACACACTCCTCAAACATGCAGGACGACGGAGAACTAGTACTCCCATAGACATGATCGAAAGTGAAGGAATGAGTACCAATTTGTACCTGCAAATTCAGAAAACAATAAAGAAAAGGTGCAGTCAACAATACGCATCCAAAAACAAAAGCAATCCCATAAAGTAGATTAATTCACTATTCAGCTGTTATTTACTGCATTGAATTCTTAGTACAAAGGACTGACACAGCAGACAGCCAGACAGGCATGGGTATGAGATCTCCGGGCACGATACACACACACACACCACACACAACTCATCATTACTACAGATCATCAACATAGACTTTCTCTACACACGCATGCGCGCACGCACATACACTCAAATTCTCTCAATAGATCATCATGGACTTTCTCCCTACATTTTCCACTCTGTATAAACCATACTCTCGTACAATTCAAGTAGAGCAATATTCCTCTCAAGCACCCAAATGCACGCCCCCGCCCCCTCTTGCTAGCTTGTCGTTCTCTATTATATTTACACGGAATCAAAAGATGTAACACCTAATTTTGTTATAACAAAGTTTAAAGGAATATGATGATATTGTCGTGGCAGATGAAAGTCAACAGATGCAAGGTAAAGCTACAGAGAGAGATAAGAGGCTCGTGTGAGCGTCCCAAACTGGAACAAGAGACAAGTGCATAGCCTAAAGCACTGTTCAGCGAGGCAGCTAATTTCTTGTAAGTCAAAACTGTACACAATCCATATCCAGTCACCCTCTTTCCTACTGCATGGCGCATGATAAGGAGTTGTGATTTACCCACAGCTCATTTCAAGACACTAACCAAACTAAATTCGCTTCTCCATCAGTATCACTATCATAACAAACTTCAAGCTTGTTATATACCCTAATGTAGAAAAGCTCTAAATAAAGGATCACCATTTAATTTAAGCACTACAGAAGTTACTACTTCGCCCAAAGTTTCTCATCCTTCCAGAAGATGCCTTACACATCATACCACTATTCATCTTTCTTACATCTTCCGGCTTCTATCATCGACTTTCCGATGCATTTCTTAAGAATGTCATAACACAGAGTGATGAAGTTACAGATAAGTAAAAATGAAAAATGAAAAAAATTAATCTTTTCACCTACTGAGATTACTACAGAACTCGAACATACTTACTAATAGTAGCTGTTGACTAAATTTCCACAAATCTGTCAATTATTAGTCCCAAAAGGGAATTAATAACTTTGACTAGTAGTAAGTTAACTAGCACAATCATAATTAAATACAAACCTAAGATCTTGCATTCAACAATTAATACTTTGACAAGTTCACCACACCAACCTAACAAAAACAGTACTTAATAATTTCCTTATCTTTGAAAAGACAAAACAAAAGAAAAACTCAAAAAGTCACAAAAGCATCAAAATTCAGCTACTCATCAGTCATCAGTGTGTGAGATCCAGATCACATTCACCCACCCATCAACACAATAATGTGAACACACATGCTATGTTACCTGAGGCTGTCGAGGTACAAGAGTGACACAATCTTTACAACCCTGAAGCTTCTCATCACCGATCAAGGGCCTGATGTGCACAGCCACTTTAACACAGCAGTCTTCACTACCATCCATGATGCTTTTGCTGCTTCAGCTAGCTAGCTAGCTGCAGTCAACTGATAAGTTTAAGAAAATTTTGTTACTAACTTAAGAGGTAAGAAAAGAGGGTAGAAAGAGAGAGAGTGGGATATGATAAAGTGTGAAAGAATGAATGATAAAGTACAATGTGAGTTGGGTTGGTTTGAGTATAATATGCTTTTTTTTTTTTTGTTTGCTGAAAGAAAGGAGGGAACAGAAGCTCAGAAGTTCCCCTGCAGACAGAATGTGGGAAAATGATGGTGCAACTAAATTCGAACAGTGAAAATGCTACTAATGCTTAGGGAAATGAGGAAACGAAAGGAAAAGGAAAAAGAGGAAATAGAATAATCAGTTGTTGTTGAGAGAAGTAACTATCATTTTCCTTGGACTGCACTCTCTCTCTCTGAGCAGACAGACAGACAGCAGATATTGCAGAACTGTGCGAATGAAAGAAAGAAAGAGCAGTGTTTGGTTGTAGAGATACCAGCAATATAATAAAAAACTTATATTATATAAACTAAAAAAACAAAAAGATTAGTTAAACTAGCTTTTGGGTCACTCTTTGTTTGGTGCGAATAGATACCGAAACTGTCCTTTTCTCTCTCTCTCTCTCTCATCCACACCCCTCCCTCCCTCCCTCCTTTTTATTTTTACTTTGTGACAAGTGCCAACGGCTTTGTGAACAGCTCAGCGAAGGGCACCACTTTCTTTATTTGCATGTGCGAAGTGCTTTGTTCACTGTCGGCTTTTACAGTTTTGCCCTCCTCTCATTTGTGCCAGTGCCACTACTGACTGCCCACTGGAGTGGCCCCCCAGAAATGTATGATGGCAACTGTATTCTTGACTACGCGCGGAGTACCATTTTCTTTCTCTGTTTTCTAGTTCTCGTGTTCAACGACCCTTGTGTTTGCTCATTATTATTTCTTCTTTTTAGAAAAAAATAAATTCAGTAAAACCATTACCCCCAATAAATAATAAATAATAATAACTGTAAAGATATATGATTATTTCCGACTTCAAAAAAAAAAAAGTCCGACTTCACTAAAGATAAGAGGTACGAGAAGGTGATTTAAC
The DNA here is from genome assembly GCA_900322385.1 of Pharnaceum exiguum. NCBI lineage: Eukaryota > Viridiplantae > Streptophyta > Magnoliopsida > Caryophyllales > Molluginaceae > Pharnaceum > Pharnaceum exiguum. Next base: position 55,713 of record ONZK01002942.1, read on the forward strand.
CATTTTAATTTCTCCAATTCTTGGGTACACCGGGTGTACGGATACACCTTGTGTATTTATAACTAGTATTACAACATATATCATTAGTCACATTTTTAATGCCATTAGTCAACCCTTTCTAATTAGTCATAAATTCATAAGGTGTACGGGTACACCCGGTGTACCATAGAAAACAAAGTCAACTAACAGAGGTCTAGTGCCTATGAAGTTTAAAGAGTTGTTTCCATCTTTAAGCATTAGATAATTATGCACTATAACGAAATGGCTATAATAACCTTATAGTACTTCTTATTTTGGTGAAATTGTTAGAAGTCAATACTTCAGAAAAAAGGCAATCTTGGAAACAACCTCTCTTTTTTTATAAACACGGGTGAGGTTGCGTACACCCTTACACTGAGCACCCCCATGGAATGGGATTTACACCCAATTGTTATTGTTGGGTGTAAGTACAGCATTTTGTAATATGAGTTATACAAAATATTAATGATGATTAAGCCACTTATTGACATTTATTTAACATTATTAGAGGTGACAACGAGACTTGAAGACTTGAGAAAAGGAATGGTCCACCGGCCCATTATTGATAGTCTTTCCCGATTAATTAGTGTTAACCCAATGACCTAATTATTAATTAATTAATCTATAATCCTTTAGCCCACAACACAAGCCCAATCCATTAACTTTTCCTCACTTAAAATATTTATTAATTAAATATTACTTGGGGAATAAGTAACTTCTTCTTTTCAAAGAATTCCGCAATATTCACTAAAACCCAAATAGGAAAATAGTTTTTTCGTATACCCATGCGGGTATATACTGTAAACCCACACGGGTATACAAAAAGGAAGTACGAACCTTCTCGAAATATTCATTGGGCGGCATGCGCCAAGCTTGGGCGGTATGCGCCGGAATATAGGCGGCCCAAATCATCAAACAGAAGCATATTTTTGTACAGAGCCAGCATCAATTTTGTTGGAGCCAGAAGTGGCGGAATACGCCGGAGTTGGGCGGCATGCGCCAGAATCCCTCTACGTACAAAGTTTATTTTTGGCTCGGATATTTGTGAAATCTTTCTAATATTTACCCTAATATTCTTCTAAAATCCGGAATTCCTCCATCCTCTACTATAAATACCCCCTCATTACACTCTCTTTTAAACACACATTCACCCTAACATTACTATGCCAAAATCACTTCCCACTTCATACAAGTTCATAAACCCTAATCTCTCTTAGTCCAAACCTTCAAACTCCTAAGTAAACACAACACTTCAAACACATCAAAATCATCATCTTGATACATCACAAGTGCAAAGGAGCAAGAAGACCCTTTTTCTCAAGTCATCAAGTCAAGGCACGATCCTCTAATAGTCTTTAATAGACTCCAATAAGGTAAAAGCAATCTGAAGGCCTTTTATCAAAATTTCTCCTCTCCTTCTCCTGTTTTCTTTTAAATACCATATTGTCAATTCCCATTTATCTCCTGAAATCTACTAACGTGTGTATTAGTGTGAAAGGTACTTTATAAGGCTTTGTAAGGTAATAATCAAACTGTCACGATGTGAACTCTAAAGGACTAAAATAACCAACCCATAGCAAACTTAGCACTAAACCTTTAGGCGTGTCAACCTCATTTGCATCCATGTACTTGTCTTATGTGCATACCTATGTGCTTATATGTGCTAATCTTGTATTTGCTTCGTGTATGTAACAATTAGTTAGTCTAGAGTCATGTTTATCCCCATGTCAACCAATGTCAAAACCATGTCGAGTCAAACCAAAATTAGGTGTCGAGATCATGGCAAGTGTCATCCTCCCCCATTTGTGTCGAGTCTCCTCCCCCTCCCCGTGTCATATCAAGTTAGATCGCCTTAACCACTTAACATGTCAAGTCGTCCCTCTAATCGTGTCGAGTCGTCCTCCCTCTCCCCATAACATGTGTCAAGTCATCCTTCTCCCTTGTCGAGTCTTCCCCCATGTTGTGTCAAATTGAGTCATGTCGCCCATTCTCCCTTACATAGGTGTCGAGTCAGTCTCCCTTTTGTGTCGTCATCCCCTTCCATTGTTTGAGTCTTCCCCCATGTTATGTCAAATTGAGTCATGTCACCCATTCTCCCCTACATAGGTGTCGAGTCGGTCTCCCCTTTGTGTCGTCATCCCCTTCCCTTGTCGAGTGTCGTCCCTCTTCTTCATGTGTCGAGTTGATCATCCCATTTCTCGTGTCGAGTGTCGTCCAATTCTCTTTCGTGTCATGTCATATGTCGAAACAAGTCAATCAAAACCCCATTCTTTGGTGTTAACACTTTACATGCTCAAATGTTTTCATAAAATCAATTTCATCATGCACTTCTCCTACTTTACCAGGATAGCACCTCCTAGGTAGAATAAGTTAGTTGAAAAGGAACCAGTCGTAGGTTGGAAGCGAACAGTTGAGGGAAATAGACTCATCCTAACTCAAGAAATGTCGGGAGCAAACGACACCGCACAACAAATGAAAGAGATGCAAAAGAAACTAGATGAAACCATGAAAGCTTACAAAAAGATGTCACTTGAGATGGCTCAAATGAAAGAAGATAATACCCGAAAGTTTGGGGATGAAGGAACATCCTCTCAAAACGTTTCAAACAAAATCTTAAAGATAGAAGAAGCCCTTCGCCGTAGTGGAGAATTCAAAGACCAATTCTTCCATGATCCCACTATCCACAAAACACCTATCGTCTTCCCGAAAATTCAGCATGTTCGACCTTCCAAAGTACAAGGCCGAAGGTACCCATGAAGCCACAACCGTCTTTATACTACAACCATGTATTTACTAACTCAATGTAGTGAACAATGACAAGTTGAAGAAGAACTACGAAAGGGTAACAACAAGTCGCCCTATGGTAAACGACCCGTCAACAACAATGCCAATGGAAATCATGCCAACAACATAGAAGTCAATGCACTACAACCAAACCCACAAAAGCCGAAAAAACCCCAAAATAGCCAAAAATCGAAAAGTCCGCGAAAAAAAAAAAACATTTCCCCTTTCAAACCCAACTTCCACCACAAATTGATTCATCATTTTCACAACCTCAACCTTATACTCGTCTTGAAAGGAAACCATCTTCCCCAAACCAAAGGCATTTAAACTTTTATCGAAACAATCTCAAGTGATACTCCAAATATTTACTTCCATCAAAGAAATCTCTAGTGATACTCTAAAGATTCATCTTCATGACAAGCATCTTCCATAGAAGCAATCTCCAGTGATACTACGAAGATCCATCTCTATGAAAAGAATCTCATTTCCATCGAAGCAATCTCCGGTGATAGTACGAAGATCCATCTCCATGAAAAGTATCTCATCTCCATCAAAACAATCTCCGGTGATACTACAAAGATCCATCTCCATCTCCATGAAAGCATCTCATCTCCATCGAAGAATTCTTTAGTGATACTACGAAGATCCGTCTCCATGCAAAGCAACTCCAATTGAAGATATCATCAAACTTGAGTCTACAAGAGCGGCTAAGTTGAAAACCGAAAGGCAACTTAGGCAAAACGAGAGAACGAGAGATAAGCCCACTAGGTCGATCATCCAAGATAATGAACCTAGGCAATAATTAGGGCATAAACAAAGAGAGGCTAAGTTGAAAAGCGAAAGGCGACTTGGGAAAAACGAGAGGATGAGAGAGTAGCCCGTTGGATCGATCATCAAAGAAAATGCATCCAGGCAAAAATTAGGGCATCGAGAGAGTTTCCAAACTACGGCTCGCTTTTAAATATGTGATAAAACTTTCTATGTCGAACTAACCTTCTATGTCATTTAGGAGAATCTTTTCATTCATGATGCACATCGTTTTCAAAAATACTTTCTTTGGGCATGTACAAGCTATTAAACGCCATTACCTTCTTGAATTCCTCAAACACAAGTCAATAGTCAAGGATGGTCATACGCGTCATCACATTCATCGAGTCAAGTCATATGTCTACCAAGTCAAGGTCTAGCACATTAATTAAATAGGCAAAGTCTTACGTGTCTATTAGATGCATCTCACCTAGCAAACCTAGGAAACTCCCATTACATGTCGAACAGATACATGTTAACCACACATCAAGTCAAATTGGGGGCTTCATGCGTCCCCACCATCATCAAGACAACCGAAACATCAATGTCAAATTGGGGGGCTCCCTCCGCCGCCCATCACCGCCATGTCAAGCAAGACATCCACATCCAATTGCGGGCTCCATACGCCATACAATCACTCCAACAAGGTAAGTTAAGGTATGCATCTCAACTCCTTACATCTATCTCGACTTAGGTCGAGGAAGCCTCTTAAATTCCTCACCTCAAAAACACTTCATGTCTAGGTCTAGTAAGCCTCTTAAATTCCTAATCTCAAAGAACTTCAACATCAAAGCTATGTTTAGGTCTAGGACGCCCTCTTAAATGTCTCCCTAGGTCTAAGGCTACCTCTTAAATGTCTTATTAGATTTGACACCCTCTTAAAACGTCACATCAACAAACACAAAATATGTCTAGGTCTAAGGCTACCTCTTAAGTGTCTTATTAGGTTTGACACCCTCTTAAAACGTCACCTCAACACCAAAATGTCTCATTAGGTTGGAAGACATCCTCTTAATTGTCTTTAGGTCTAAGATACCCTCTTAAATGTCTCACTAGGTCTAAAATGCCCTCTTAAAATCTTATCCATGCATACTGTTTTACTTTGTCTTCTAACACTTGCAGCAAAAGGAGACGCTTCACACAACCAAGCGAGGTAAGCACACTTCCCTATAAAACCGTTTTCTCAAAACTCTGTCTTCGTCCCGACTCGGAAAAAGTGGCATACTTTGCCCTTCGCCTTGCCTCGGCCTCGAACAAAGTGGGGGCTATTGTAAGTACATCATTTTA
>ONZK01002943.1:11681-27028 GCA_900322385.1 Pharnaceum exiguum
CATATAAAGTTCCTTGGAATGTTATTTTGTCCTCATGATTATATATTTTCAAAACAAATATTAAATAACCAAAAATCTAAAACTTTCATCAACATTTTAATTCATTTTCATGCTGAAATTTTTTATTTTTTTTATTAAGCACGGGTTATAACTAGTATCTATATACAAGAGCCACCATAAATTTTACACACAGTTTTCACCGTAGCTTTTTAATTTTGTACGTAGTTCATTGTTTCTTTCCTTCCTCAAAAAAATATGATGGTCAAGGTTAGGGTTCTTAGAAAGTGGGTAAATCTAATCAAAAATTACACCGATGTTGGGTTTTGACAGTAGTAATATTTGGGTAAATCTGGAAGATTTTCATGAAAGCGCGCTGTGGAGCTTTTCTTCGTTATCAGTTGCATTAGAGGAGTGAACTGCTGAGCCTAGGCAGACAGTTGCCACAAAGAATGCAACTCCAGGAAACAGAAGGCTAGCTTTATTGATTTTTTCATCCAAGAAGTAGTTCAGTGTCGTCCATGTTGACGTTTGGCAATGTGAGATGTCATCCAAATTGGGAATTGTGCTTCATATTTGTATATTGATGAACTTCGACAGCAGAAGTATGTACGACTAGAACAGAAGTAATAAGCTGGAAACTAACCAAAAAGTACTAAACTACCAATGACAACAGCGATGCTCGATGTAATCACTTGTGCAACTGAAAGCCCAACAAATGCACACGCATATTGTATCGATATATTGCCAAGACCTAGAAATCATCCGCCTAGCATAGCCATCAAGATAGAGGGCAAATTGTCTTACAACAGTAAGTCACCTCCAATTTCAGTAGTGAAGACATTTCTTTCACAGTTTACCCTTTACAAACCTTAGTCAACCAAAGATGGGAGCATAATACATGTTTTCTCCTACCATTGAATCGAACAATGTCCTCAACAAACAATAATCTATACATGTTGCAACATAATTTTTGCATTTTTACTTATTGGTGTTGTGTTCTTAACTTTGATTTTCGTTGGTGTTTTTGCTGGAATAGATGTAGAGGATAGGCGCTAAAATTTGATCACAAAACCATCGACTACAAAAAATATTTATTTAATTAGGAGGAATTCGAGCATGTTCTTTAGAGCTGAACTTTGTAGTGAATTGAACTGAATGGATATGAATTAAAAGGAATTGAACTGAATTGGAAAATAATTGAACTTTTTGTTTAATTGTTTTTACTCTCACACACTTATAAAAACCCTAACATATTGGAAGTATATGAAACTATATAATGAGACCTTTCCAATTAAGTTTACAAGTTACGAGCTGAATTGCGAAAAACTAAATTGAACTGAACCGAACCAATGCTACACTTCAGTTTTATTTGAGTTCATTGTTAGTTATAATTTTAACTGCCTTCAGTTTTTTCCAGTCTAATTCAACATTTTTTCAGTTCAATTCAGTTTCAGATAAGATCTTTCCAGACGAACACAACACACCCTAAATGAAACCGATCAACCGACGGCAGACACTTCATTCCAAATACAGTACATTAATATATGATACAACAAATATTAAACATATGAATTTCATTAAATATACATCAAAGTTAATCATCGGTAACGAACAAGAACATTTACTTTTAAATATCGTGCATCGCACGGGGGTTGCACTAGTAATCTATATTGACAAGTTTGCAGATTATTAACAACGAATTATGTCTCTCATCCAACATCAACTCCAAAATTTTGTTGCAGCAAAAGTACATATTCATAATAACAAAAAAATTTTTGATGGTGATGTAAAATTTACAAGTTTTGTAGTGAAAAAAATCTTATAAGTGTCAGTATAAATTAATAATATTTAACCGGCTCGATAATATTTCATAATCGTACCAATTACTAATAATAACATATAGTCACAATACATTTAGGAATAGCTTGTCGAGACGGTAATTAACTACCGTTAGTATTATATATCTGATGAAACGCTAGGTAAAACCATAAGTACGCATATTTTTTTCTTTTTGTCACAAAAAAAAAAAAACACAATCAATACCAACAAATCATTTCCACCACTATGTTTAAAATTCCTATATTCGTTCACTATAATTCATTTCCACCATTGTATTTATAATTCCTGTATTCATGATGACAAGTTTAATAATTAGACAGTACAAATTCATACAAATTCATAAGATCTCGAAACAAGAAAACAAAGTGTTAACGTATAACTAGCCCTGTAGAGAAAAATGGGAAGTTTGTCACATATCGCTCACAACAAAAGTGGCAGGAACATTTCGCCTATATATCGCTTAACATAGCAGTAAAAAGGTACACTCACATACTCTCACAAAACTACACTCGGAATATACGATTTCATGTCACTCGTCTGACTTAAGCATCGGAGGGGCTCTCCCCGGCAAGCCCCGGGGGTAGTTTCACCATCTTTGTTTTACAGGACGATCGGGAAAGTCGAACATCATTTATTATACGTCCGTTCCACTTCTCTCACCCGAAGTTCATTTAATTACTGATCACTTGTTGCTCACGTTGCCAAGTCCCAAATCGAACCTCACAACACAAACCAAACACCAATTTCTTAAAAAGTACAAGTGTTTTTTTTTATCATTCAAGTAAAAGAAATTTCAAGGCAAAATTGATGAGAATAATCGCTACTTCGGCTGATTATCCTAAAATAATCCCAACTTCAAAAATTGTCATGAATAATCCATACTTCAACTCTTGTAGTCCGGAACGATCTAATGACATTTAAAATAGGTCAAAATGTAAAATTAAAACTTTGGCTATTCATATATCCATTAGAATTAGTGTTTCATAGTCAAAATTTAAATTGATGACTTAACGTTATGTTTAATTTATCAAAAAACTTGTTGTAAAACTTAATTAGTCCGGAAAGTCTAAGTATGGATTATTTCCAGCAATTTTTAAAGTTGAGATTATTTTGGGATAATCGGGCGAAGTAGGATTATTCCGAACAATTTCGCCAAAATTTCAATAATGAATTTTCATTTTATTTTTCCTAGGTAAAACTATAGTATAACATATTTTCCAAGAAAGGGGAGAGAGGAAAAAAAAAACCAAAGCCCTATGAGTTCATTCGACATTCCCCTGTCATAGTCTCATCTCCCTCCTACTTCATTCTTTAGTTCTCGCTCGCCTGTGATTGTACATATACGGCCCACAGCCCCACACAGTTCAATATTAGTCTATTTCCATTCTGTAATCGCCACCGTGTTCCTTTCAATTCAAGACCAATTTTCCGTCCAAATTCTGAAGCATCATTAAGCCACGGATCGGGAAAAACAAGGGTAAGTTGATCACATATATATAAAGAATACAGTAGTATATGACGGTTTTTTAATTATTAATTTACCTACTTTTAGTTTTGCACTTTGTCACTATTAGGGTTAATTTTAAGTTATTTTTTTGTCTGTATATTGTGTTGAATAAGTGGTATCTATTAGGTTTGATATATATTGGTCAAGATGACTTGCTAATGCTAAGACTATATATCATTTTTTTATGGTCTTGCTTCTTTGTGTACGTGTTGAATGTAACAGTACTTGCTCCATTTCAGTTGATATTGTATCACTTGAAGTCATTGCTTGTACTTGTACATGTAATTCATTACAGCATACGCAAATAAAAAGTTACGAAGCAATACAAAGCAATACGCAAACAATTAAAAAATAAGAGTGCAATGTAAATCAGTATATGGTTTCTAATGAAGTCGCAGGTGTTGGGGAGTGTTGGGAATATTGTCCCACATTGAGTAGAGAGGAGAGACATAATAACTGTATAAACGCCTAAAGGGTTACTCCTCCTATTGCCAATTGATTTTAGGACGGAACCCCTAGAGGCCAATCTGTGTGGTTAGTCTCTCCCTCCGTGTGTTGGCCTGCAGTTACCGCAGTGCGCGAGGCCTAAGTTTAACAGCAGGGAGCTTTAGTCAATATATATCTTTATTCAGTAATGCATCCATGGTCTGTGTCACACAACTTTGTTGCATTTAAATAACAACGGGGATTACAAGGGTCCTTGTTGTATGGCAATGGAGGTGCTTATGAACATTGGTTTGGGGGGTGGATGGTGACGGGTACTTTGAATGTCCCTTCTGTGTGATGATTAATATTGACAAAATAACTTGCACCTTTGTATGTAGCAGTTGTAAGTTGTACAGTATATACTTTGACAGAATGGATTTCCTCTTTGCAGTTAAGAACAAGTCTTTGTAGTAGCTTTGATTGGGCTTTGTGGACTTAGGTGAGCTTCGACTAGTGAAGAACTTGATACTACCAAATGGACGGTATTGATGGGAAGAAAAGTAAGCCGCAGGTGAATGATAGTGTTGCTCAAGATGATCGACTGAGTTCACTACCGGAACATATCCTTGCTGCTATTCTATCTCTACTACCAACAGATACCGCAGTCACCACCTCCGTCTTATCTCAGCGTTGGCGTCATCTCTGGACCCGAGTCTCAATCCTCAGCTTGCACTGGCTCCCTCATACAACCAAGGCTGAAAAGTTTGTCGCTGGATCACCATGTTTACTACAGTTTATCAACAGTATCCTCTTGCAGCTCACCTCCCCTCATATCCGTACCTTTGACATCTCCTTCCAAGCTCCTGAGAGGAAGTTTCACGAACGCGACTGCTCTCTTGTGGACTCATTGGTTCGCAGAATGTGTGCTCGAAATCCATTGGAAATCAAGCTGTCACAATTCTTCCATATTCGAAAGAACCCTTTGATCCCGATACCCACGTGTGTTTTCCAGTGCAAGTCTCTTGTCTCCCTAACTATTACTAGAGGGTTTGATTATAAGTTGCCTGATGATGGAACTATCACTCTTCCGAATTTGAAGAAGCTATATATTCATGTTGCTGATGCGCATATTGATTTCGTCGCCACACTTATCAAATCATGTCCCTATCGTGGAAGATCTGTTTTTGTTGTTGGTTGCAGATGAGGATGAACATGATTTGAAATTATCTGGGAAAAATCTGAAGCGTTTGAATGTATCTGTTCATGGGGGTTCTTGGTACAATGAAATTTTGATTGATGCACCAAAGTTAGAAAAGTTTCAAATATATTCCCCTTGTTCTTGGTATGCCTTTGTAGAGAAACCTAAGGGGTTACTTGATGCAGTTCTATCTATGTGGGATCAAGGGAGCAATGATGAAGATGACGATGGTGTTGAGGACTTTCATAACATGGTGTTTCAGCTTGCTCACGAGGTCTCTACCGTCAGGTCTCTTCATTTTGGCCGTCTTCTTTTCGATTCGCTTAGAACTATGGCGGATTGTGACAATTTCCCAGTGTTCCCTAATTTAATTCATCTTAGGATACATTTGTTGGATCTTAGAGATTGGGGTGATTTGTTGCTTGTCTTATGTTGCACCCCATGTTTAGAGGAGCTTGTCTTGGTCTTGGACGACGTGGTTGACGGTAAGTTCCAGTATACGAACTGGGGTGTGCCAGACTATGTACCTGATTGTTTATTAACAAAGATGAAGAAGATGGAGTTAAAAAAACTTAAAGGATTGGATATTGAGTGGAGCTTCCTCGAATACATTTTGAGTAATGCACGAGTCTTAGATCGGCTTCATGTGAATGTTGACAATTTTGACAAAGGTGAGCTTGCCAGCTATGAGATGGATCGGTGTCAACGTCTGTTTAGTTACCCAAGGGCTTCTTCGGCTTGCGAGGTTGAATTTTCTCCTGATTTTCTGGTGATTTTCTCTCGGCATCAAGTAAAAAATGGTTTACTTGATTGTCAAATTCGTTATACTGCTCCTGCAAAATTAGATGGCACAACACAGACTTCTGACGACGAAGTACCAGACTTAGTCAAGAAATTATATCGAGCTTATAACGATTTAGATGGGGGGTTGAACCCTCCTCTTTTCTCGTAGTCAATTTTGCCAGTCCTTCCAATATTTGCGTAAAACTTGGTGAGTACTCTTCACTTGTGTTCTTGGCTATGACTGAAGTAGTGAAGTCATGGAATTTTTGTAATCTTGGTTGTTTCAGCTTTTTCATTTATTCCACTGACTTGAGTCACCCCTGCAATCAAATTCTAAAATGCATGGAAAAAGAATTAGTTTTGATGACATTGTGTACAATGTCCTTCTTCATGAAAGCACTGATGATTTTGAACAATTGTACAGATATTTCAGCGTTTAAAATATAATGTACAAAATTGTCAACCGATAAATTGTTTACTGTGCACCACTGGAAATTCCAATGCATTGCCGTGTTTTACTGTCCACTACTGGAAAGACAAATCAAGTTGTTATCTCCTTGAAGGAATACCAGAAATTACCACCTTAAATAATCATCTTCTTCGACTCTAACTAGATACTGGAACGTAGGGAGTCTAAAACCTCTTGTACCGTTTGCGCCTGTTGAAGTAAATAGCACCAGATAGTGACGGAACAAGTTGGGTCATGGCCGCATGGTAGTGTAGCCTCTCACCTCTCCTTTCAGGTTTAGAAATTTTTATTTTTTTAGTCCTCTTGCATTGCATGAAAACAAAGTTGTGAGTCTGGATTCTGGCTTTCCAATATAGTTTTATGTTCATGACTACCTCCATTTTGGTTGATGTGAATGGAGGACATTATTTTCAGGTCTTTTTCTGCAACCTTTTCACCGGAAGCAGGAGATACGCTCGTATTAACTGCACTCTCGTATTAGCAGGACATTATTTTCAGGTCTTTTTCTGCAACCTTTTATTGACCATTGAAGTCTCTAATAAATCTTTCATGTTCTTTGTCGGACTTGGGTAGTTAAGCCCTGAAAACTGGACCGCGGCCGGTTCTACAGTTGAACCGGCAACCAGCGGTCTAGCCGGTTTTCAAATTCGGTTTAATCGGATTTGGTCAAAAGCGGTCAAAGTGGCCTATTCTAGCCGGCTTTCAACCAAAATAGATATTTTAAAAAATAATAATAATTTTATTTTTTAATAATTTTGAAGGTTTAGCCGGTTTTTAGTAGCGGTTAAACTAATTGAGAGATCGGTTCGATGACCGGTTTGATTTTCAAAACATTGATTAAGTGTAAGTTACTCTGTTAGAAGCAGGAAAAATACAAATTACATGTCAACTGGTGGGGAAGATGATTGTGATTCATGGACTCGGTCAATACAAAAAGGTTCTTCTCCAAGACTTTTTCTCTTCTTTTTCTTTCTCATATGAAACATATAAGTGTTCGGTGCATTTAGTTGGTCTACAGGTTCGGGGGGTGAGGTTTTACCTCTACTAGTCAAATAATTAACGTTTTTATACTCAAAACCACTTAAATTGTAGGATTAAATACCTAATAAATTTATCTACTTGTTGGTGATATCATACGCAAGTATTAAAGAATTAGCCGTTTTTAAGCATACAAATCCAATTCCAATTTAGCAAATAATCCAATTTTGATGTTTAATTGTCCACTTTGATTAGTCAAGTTACAAGCAAACATCGTGATAGGTAAGAATATATAAATATGTACAAAGAGATAGAAGTGTTAGTCTTTTAGTAATCACATGATTATAGTTTGACCATTACCTTGCAAAGCCTTATAAAATACCTTTCATACTAATACACGCGTTAGTAGATTTCAAGAGAGAAATTGGTATGGATAATATGATATTTAAAGGAAAATAGGAGAAGAAGAGGATAAATTTTAGTAAAAGACCTTCATATTTGTTTTACCTTATTGGAGTCTATTAGAGGATCGTGACTTGACTTGAGGATTTGAAAAAAGGTCTTCTTGGTCTTGAGTTCTTGCTCATTTGCAACTTAAGGTGTAGAATGATCATTGAAAGTGTGTTTTGATGTGTTTGAAGTAATGTGGAGTGATTTGGCATAGTAATGTTACGGTGAATGTGTGTTGGAAAATAGGGTGTAATGAGGGGTATAACCGCTAGAGGAAGATTTCGGTAAAGTTTCGTATTTTCTTTTTGTGTAACCGTGTGGGTATACAGTATAACTGTATAACCGCGCGGGTCTACTAAAAGAATATTTTTTCCGTTTTTGTTTACTCTATATCTTATTTTAGGGTATAATAATCTCGGTTTGGGTCCTAAAATTCCGAAATCCTTTGAAAAGAAGAAGTTGGTTATTCACCAAGTAATGTTAATAAATTAATATTTTAAATGTAGAAAAGCTAACGGGTTGGGCTTGTGATGTGGGTTAGGCTAATTGATTAATAATTAGGGCAATTGGCTAATACTAATCAATGGGGATGGTTAGATTATCGATATTGGGCCGGTGGCCATTACTTTTCTCAAGTCTTCAATTCTCGTTGTCATCTCTAATATTATTAAATAAATACCAATAATGGCTTAATCATCATAAGTATTTTGTAAAACTCCTACTATAAAATGTTGTACATACAGTAACTTGTGTTGGAAGTGTTTTACCTCGTCCTATTGATGAAAATTATCAGGGGAAGGAACTCTAATGGAAAAAGCATGAAAGTATATTTGGATTCAATATATTTGATGAAAGTACCATTTAAGAAACAAGCATATTCTCATATAACAAAACATTTGAGTGAATTCCTTTCATATATGAGACAGGGTAATTAATGACCAACGAGGGTTCACTACTGACCAACGGGGGGTCGCTAATGACCACTTAGCGGTCATTAATAGTGACCCCTCGTTTGTCATTAATGACTCCGTCTCGTATATGAAACGGGTTTACTCAAATTTTTGTGTTCTTATAAATGGACTCTAAAAGATTAATACAACAACAACAATCCCAATATATAATCCCATCTCAGATGAGGAACTGAGGGAGCCTGATGCACGCAGCCTTACCCCGATTTGAAAAATCGGGAGACCGTTTCCAGAATGATCCACATAGTACCTTTCTGAGAAATTTCCTTATACCTTCAATGAAAAATCGTTAAAACCGATGTACCCATAAAAACATTTGTACCTGCAATGAGAAATCGTTAGATATCAAATGTACCCATAAAAACATTTATCCCTGCAGTGAGAAAACGTTAGTATCCACTATCCAATATACCCATAGAGATATAAAGTCGCGGATATGCATGCCAAGCCTCCAAACGAATAAGTAAAGCACATGTAAAATACAAAAATTTGCAGACAAAACAACAACTAACATATAACTGCGAACGCAGCATGCACAACAGAAACACTACACTCTAAAAGATTAATGAATATTTCAAAAAAAAATATGAAAAAAAGATATTTTCATAGAAGAAGATTGCGATGGAGATTTAGAATTGGACAACTTTTTCTTGTTTATGATATATCGGTTTTCCCTATAGCTCAATATCTACAACTACTTAGGGCTAGTCTGGATTGGGTGTAATAGGATGAATAACAAGTCGAGGACTACTGCCCTTTGGATAGTTTATTTGCCTTAGGGCATGTTATCTATCCCTTATATTTTCATGAGTATAAGAGCAAGTAAAATCATTACACTATAATATAATCTCTATAATTTGGGAACCACAAAATCAAAGTACAAAGTTAAGTTTAAAATCCACATCCTTGCCCTTCCACCTACAATCAAGCAATTATAGGGACCCATTCAATATTTTATATAACATAAGAAAAAATAATTGTGCTATGTACAATAATTTAAATAAGAATATAGAGAGTATAAAAAAAAATTAACCAATAAAGGATGTGTAAACCAAGTTATAGTCTAACATATAAAGTTAAAAGTATTAAAAGTACAAAATAGAGTATAAAACATTAAAAGAGATGATGTGGGATCGTCGTTATACTTTCACTAGTATAAGGGCTATTAATTCCTTGTATTTAGTGAGTACAAAGATGAGTTTAAGGTTTATAATTCAGTACAAAACCTATAATATGGGACCCATAAAATAAAAGTACAATCATGATCGAGTTTCAATATTCCCATAGACAACTTTGCACTCAATATCTATATATGGGACCTACATGCACTTTCCTTTTTAAAAATTCATTTATCATTAAGTACTAAAGTTCTGTTTAATCATTGTACTTGTAAATCTCTAAAGATTATGCCACATGGGTTTTTTTATGTATTTGATTTGACTTTAGTTTATACTTTATCATTTTAACTTTTTTGGTTAGACTAACTAATTGATACTACATGACCTTTATTGAAGTACTTGTTAGATTTAGTTTAAATTCTTCATTTTTCATTAAAAAAGAACAAATAATAAGTGGGTCCTATAAATGATTGCGTGTATGTACAAAAAAAAGGATGTGGATTTTAAAACTCAAGTTTGTACTTTGGTCTTGTGGGGTTTCAGATTATAGAGGTTACACTAAATTCTAATGATAATACTAGCTCTGATACCCTTGAAAATATAAGGGTTAAACACGCCCTAGGTGAATAAAGTAAAAATTATTATTATAGTATAAACAAAAAATTATGAATTGTTACTTCTTTTATACTCCAATTAGTTTAAGGGTTAAACATGCCCTTAGAAAACTCCTCCATTTGATAGTCTGAAATGGCAGTAATGGACATCCTTGTTTGGCAACCAATTGTTATCTGTTCATGTAACATATCTTGTCTTTTTCTCTTTTACCATCAATCTGCTATTGAATCTGTTATTTGCTACTTTCGTTCTTTTTCCTCTCACATCAATCTGGTAACTGTTAACTATTTTTGCTATGTAATCATTTTTCCTAACAAGGCCACAGTCCTTCTACCCATTTAAAATAATTACGGAGTATTCTTCTTTCCTTGATGACCCTTTTTCCTGCCAACTCTTCCCTTCCCGTTTGAATTTTTTGTTGGGGCCATGAGCTATAGCTATAAGTAAATGAATTCATACCTATCTTAATAATCGTGGATATGTCTTACATTCTACTTCCTTATAATAATAAAAATTAGAAAGGAATATAAAGATGGTGGGTAATTATCTTATATTCTCTGAGTACTTAACATTGACACCTTCGTTTGTGTTTAGATAAGACAATATGAAGTTTTTTATTAATTTTCTTCATGAGTTTGACCTAATATAAAAAGAATAATGACATAAAGTGTACATTAGTATGGTATGTCGGGTGTACCATTTAAAGATTACGTAACTACAAAAAAAATGTAGAGTAGCCCATGTATGTTATCGTTGCAATGAACCAAACTAATCTAACCGTGATATGAAATGAAGCCACTTCAAATGAATTGAGGTTTACGGCTATTTTTCTAGTGTTTTTATGGGTCAAAATACATTATAACCGCTCAAAATAGTTCAATTCATCTTGTATTGTAACCGTAATAATTTTGATAAAGATACCTACCTATTTATTTATCATAAAAAGGTCTAACTATGTAATATAAGATTCTTGCACTAAAAGGGGTCGGGTTTAATATGCAATTTTAATAATAAAAAATTAAATAAAAGTTACATTTTAATTCAAAATAATTGAATTCATGTAAGTTAAGTTCATCTCTAATAAGTTGAGAAGAAAAGGAGCAAAATTATGAAATAGCATAAACTGTTTTACCTTGGTATCTTTTATCTCCATAGCCCTTATTTCTATCGAAACTAATTTTGTTACCCTCTACCCACCTATACTAGGTCATTGTACTTCTATTAGAAAGAAAGCAAAACCCTCTGCCCACCTTTACTATGTCATTGTACTTATATTAAAACGAAAGCAAATACAAAGTTGTAGTTGAAGTTTGGTTGGTAGTACTGAAATAGTTCCATGGCATCACCCGACAAATTTGTACTATATAAACAGATGTATCTAATACGGTACACCCACCTTTGTAACTTGATACTTAATATTGGGCCGTAATTATCTTTTAAGAGTTGACCCAACAATACGAGAGATACCCAAAAGGGATGTATAATATAAGGTTCACCCGATTGTACCAATGGCGGAGCCACGTTTGCTGGGCACCACATGACTTTGGAGGAAAATTTTGACAAAAAACAAACACAATGCCCTACATAATAAAGCGAATGTGCACCATATATTTACGACAAACAACAAATAGCTCAATGGTCTTGACATCTTATGACAATCAGAAGGTTTCAAAGTCAACTCCTAGTATGATATTTTTTTAAAGAAAATATTGTGCACCACATGATGGGGGTGTTTAGTAAGGAGCTGTATTTGATTGGTGATAGCTGATTTTGACTAGCTTATTTAATTAGTTGGTTTGACTGACTTATTTAGGTAGCTTGTTTATTGATGTCTATTTTCCGCAAGCGCACGGTGTAACTATAGTTAGTGAGTGCGAGTACGAGTCGATCTCACGAGGACTCTTTTTGTCTATCTTTTATTACAATCTTTCATTAGCTAGACAAATCACAATTTGATGGGTTTTATAAACTAAACTATATAAACTAAAATTTCTCTTTAAACAATCACTTAAAAGACAAGTAGGAATGGGGTTCACCACAATGAATCAAATTAGTAGCATCTTCTTATATTGCAAATACACACTCTTGAAGGCGAAATATCCAATTGTAATTATTGATTTCTTTCGAACAACAATAACGTGTTTAAATAGACTAGCCTCCTATTTTCATGGCGAATAATCTAAGTAAACCCAATACACTCTTTGATATTCGTTTTACCCTCGAGAAGTTTTAGCCTACTTTCGCGGTTCAAACCTCAAGTTCAACTTCTTAGTGTTCCAATAATCAAATTTCACCTTTCGGTCCTTCACTCAATTATATAGGGTCATGCAATTATAGAGCTCTTTATAACCACATGTAATTTGACATAAGAAATTAAATCAAGAGTGTAAATATTATGCAATATAACTCAATCAACCCATTCTCTAACAAGAACTCATTGGGTTAGTCCCAATCCTAGCATGGAGAATCTACTCACACATCATAGATAAACAAACAACAATGATAGAACAACAATCATCATATAAAATAAAATAGAAATAAAGAAAGAGAGAAGATAAGAATAAAAACTCTTGATGATATTGAAATCCAATGTTGTTGTTGTAATCTTTAATGGATGCTTAAACCTCCATGGAAATCTTCAAGTTATTATAGAGAGAGAGTCTAAAAGTGTGTGTAAAAGTGGGGAATGAATGGAATGTATCTGAATATAACCCCCTAGGAACTATTAAATAGAAAAGCAATTACATAGGAGTTGGTTTGTAACGGTCAAAATGGGAATATGAACCGTTTCTTCCGCACTATGCCCATATCGCAGAGCACGGTGTAGGCATATTTCTCTACGGATTGCAGCATTCGCACTATGGGCATATCTTTGAGCATAATGCACGCAGATTAGGTCATTTCCACGTTCTAACAACGGCCTGAGCTATGGGCATAACTCAAAGCATCATAGGCTCATTAAGCATTGAAAATTCATCATTTGAACTCCTCCTTCATCAGTTACTTCTCCAATCCTCTTTTATTCAACTAATGATGCCAACTTCTCACGTTCTTACTCCAATGCGCTACCTACAAGTGTAAACCACACAAAGGTAGTATATGCGATCTAAAAGACCGAATTGAGTCCAAAACACGCTAAGAAGTAGACAATAGACCTAAGAAAACACTACAAAATATAGTGTATTTATACACTTATCATTTATAAGAAGCGTTTGGTAAAATAAGTTGGGTAAAAGTAGTTGGTTTATCATTAAATGACCAAAATACCCTATCCATTTTATTCCAAAATAAGTTTGTTATTATTAATAAGGCAATCTCCCCAATAATTATAAGCTTCCAACCAAATGCCCCTGATATTAGTTTCTGGCTCGCCTTGTTGTACCACCCAAGACATACTCGCCTCACCTATTGGAATTATTGATTTAACTGAAACTCGGCGCAAATGAAATTTTCCCTTCTATTTTTTCAATTTGCTAAATGATTATTCAGAATTATAACACTAATTAAAGCATATTCAAAAATTTCCCCCGCCATAAAATATGAATAATTGAATACGTCCACCTAGTTGTCTTTGAGCAGTTGAGCGTGAAAGCAACCCATATTTAAGTTGACAATGATTAGAATGCAAAAGTAGTGATAGTGTGATACCATGTTGCCCGAAGCACACATTTGAGATTTCTCTTTTCTGTGTATGAAGTTCTTAATGTGAAATATTTGGAGGTTGCTCTCCAAAAATAAACATCTAAATTTTTAAAGAGTTGAGAGAGGAGAGAAAATTATCATAAATTGGTTATGTACTCCAGTAAGTCTTTGGTAATGTACTCCATCAAGTTTTTGGTACACCAGTATACACCTATACCGGGTGGAAATATAATTAATAATAAATGTACTGACTAATGTCATCGCTAAAAAGTTGAGTAATGTTTTATGTTGTAAAGCTTTGTACAAAACACACCGTTATATCTAAAAATTGGAGTCAATAGTCTAGAGAGCAAGAGTAACACCTCTTTGAAATATGGAGTGGTTTGATTCTAGCGAATGGACAAACAGAAAACCCGAAAACCTTTGTATAATGAAAGTATAAAACAAATCGAGAATCTCTATGAAGAACGCCCTCTGAAGGGTGAAAATTGACATATTAGACAGGATAAGCATATTACAATATTACATACTTAAAGAAGACGGACAACTTGTTAATAAGTTAATAACCTTGTATATGATAATAAAACTTGAGAATCTCCATCAATGTGAAGAGGTGTAGAATTTCCGCATGAAAACAAGTTTAGGTTACAGATCGCAGCCCAAAATCTAAGTAGTTCTGCAAAATAATATTTCCGAATTCTTAACATGCTGGCATCACATGATCAGTGACAAAGTACAGAAGTAGCAGCCAACTCTTTTGCTAGAATTTAAAACAATAATAAATTGGTAGCAAATTTCCTAATGTACTACGAGTATACTACTATAGTTTTCCCTAGTACCAACCTTTGTCATTTAATACACCTAAGGACCAGCTTACCACAAAAATATAGCACCGGACCAAGCAACCCAAATGATGGCATTAGCCTTTCTACTAGGACCACTTATAGCCTAATATTCTTCAAATGAATACGGTTCCCAAACAAAAAGAGGGAAGAAAAACATAAAAAAGCAAGAGAAGGAGTAAAAATTGAGTTGAGTCATGACTCATGAGTGTTAGTGTTTAGTGTACTGTCTAAAAGCCCAGGCTGACAGTACGTAACACTGATATATACCAGCTGCTTTCATTAGTGTGAATGGACTCTCGATATCTCAGCATACACAGATGTGTTGCTCACATAGGCAGTTAGGCAAATTTTTTAAAAAAATCGGACCACGATATCTTGGCAGGTTTTCAATCCTTTTTATATTTTTCTCACCAATTTTGTTACAAGGGATGTAGCAAATAGGCACCTTACATTTGGTTAAATGTGTAATTAAAAACCTTACCTTTTTCATGTTGTAAATCACCTCCCTA
>ONZK01002945.1:19209-56071 GCA_900322385.1 Pharnaceum exiguum
GTCGGCTGGAAAGCAAACGGGTCACGGGTCTTTGAATCGACCCGTGTATCAAAGAAGAGGAGAGAGAGAGCTCGAAAGGACATCGAACTGCGCGCAAGGAGGGGCAGACGACGCCGGAGATCTTTTCTGGGCGGTGAGCAAAGACGAAGAGCGGCCACTGGAGGCGTTGCACGCGCGCGGGTGGGGACCGTCGAAGAGGAGAGAGAGGGGAGTCAGATCTGGGTCTTGTTTTTCTTTTTCTTTTGGGAGGAGGAAGTGACGTGAGGGGGAGAATTGAGAATTTTTTACTGTGTGTTTTGTTTTTCAACTGGTATAATACAAATCTCTTCAGGGTTAACTGTATATATATAGTCTCCCAAATAAATCAGAAAGATCCCATAAATAATAAAAATAATTTTTCTTTAATAAATAGGAAATTCTTTTATAAAATAGGTTAATTTATAGAATTAATATTATAAGTCCACAAATCAATCAAAATACACTTAATAAATATTTATAAAATACTGTAAAAATACGGGGTTTCACAACTACTCTAAGTCTGCTATGTATTGTCATAATATGAATGGGGGGAACTACAGAGAATTAGAGAGGCATCCGGGTTGCAAATTGATACTTTGCCTTTTAAATATTATGAGTGCCTATTAAGTGTACAAGATTGAATGTAGATGATGGAGAGATTTTGGTGGAGAAATTGATCAATAAAATTAGAGTGTGGGGGACAAGGAATTTATCCTATTCTGCTAGAGCCACATTGATTAATGTTGTCCTGTTACATTTACATACACATAATGGGCTAGAGTATTCTTAGTCTCTATTTTGTTCACCTGGATAAAACCTTAACTGTACTGAAATTAACTGAAAAAAACTGAACTTAACTGAAAAAAAATAAACTTAACTGAACTTAACTGGAAAAAACTGAACTTAACTGAACTGGAAAAAATTATAGTATAAATATAACTAAACAATTAACTGGAAAAAGCTGAATTGAACTGGAAAAAACTGAACTGAACTGAACTGAACTTAACTAGAACAAACTGAACTGAACTTAACTAGAACAAACTGAACTTAACTAAAAAAAAACTGAACTTAACTTAACTGTAACAAATAAGTTGAACAAAATAGAGCCTTACTTCCAAAGGGAATATTAAAGCAAATAGTAAGTATATGCAGGAATTTCTTATAGACAGGAAGCCATCAATACAGCAGAGCACCTTTGATAGCATGGGACCTGGTATGCAGAAAGAAAAAAGAAGGTGGCCTAGGTATTCAAAACTGCTACTCTGCAAATACAGCTGCTGTGGGGAAGCTAGTTTGGAACTTAGCCTCGAAAGAAGACTTGTTGTGGGTGAAGTGGGTGAACCACATATATTTGAGGGGGGAATCTTGGAGTACATATCAGCCAAATCAAGATGTAGGTTGGTATTGGAGGAAAATTTGCAAATTGAAAGACAAGATTGTGTCTACTTTTGAGGGGAATGAATGGAAGCTATCTAAGAACAAAGTTTATAACACTAAGATAGCTTATGATTGGCTGCAGGGAGATAAAGATACAGTGTGGTGGCATTGTTGGACCTGGAAAGGGTTAAACATACCAAAGCACAACTATATCTGTTGGCTAGGTATATAGGAGAGATTGCAGATTAGAGAAAAATTGTTCAAGCTGCAGATTATTGATATAACTCTTTGTCCATTGTGTGAGGATGCAGTAGAAACACAAAACCACTTATTTTTTGAATGCAAATACTCATCAGTATGCCTTGCATTGTGGAGGGAAAAAAAGGAGTTCGGATGACAGCAGCAAAGTTACCAGAGATAGTGAAGTGGGTGATTAGAAGATCCAAGCAAGGGAAGATCAAGAGGAAAATTTTACTTAGTGCACTGGCAGCAACAGTGTACATGGTGTGGGCTTGTCGAAATATGGCAATTTGGGAGAAGAAGTTGAAGAAACCTAAGTGATGATGAATGGTAATTTCAGAAATGTAATTAGTTTCATTAAAAGTAAAAACATCAAACAGAGTTTAAGCGTTAAAGAGTTATTAGATAGAATTAGAAGTTAGTTAGTATATAAGTTTTAGTTTAACAAAAAAAAAACCTTCCTAGAAGGTGTGTTTGTTAAATTAAAACTTGAGGTAATATCTTTTTGTTGAGTCTGTATAAGTTTGTACATATTCATTCATTTTAATGGAAATTTACATTTACCGATAAAAAAAAAAATAGTTAAGGGGTTTGATTGCACATCAGACCTAAGTTAAGGGTCTAAATCTTCATCACTAGATCAAAAGTATTATTAGCTGTGTAGCGCCTAACCAATGGATTGTCTGTAAGAAGCTTGACATCATCTTACAGGAGCCACAAAATAGTATTCACTTCACTAAATCACTGTCCAACGAAGTTGCAAGAAGGTTAAGACCAGAACATAATTTTGCACCGAGTAAATGAACACGAAATTGATCTGGAATAGATTGTTGAAGTTCAAAGAGAGTATGACCAGACCAAACAATAAAAGATGGATCCATAAAAGATTATTTCTGCTAGATACAGAGCAATTGAGTTCACAGTGAGTAATGCTCATTGAGGGTCATGCCACGATGTGGAACAAGAACAACTATGGCCTAAATGGTGCTGTGAATCAGAGGATTGTTCTGTCATGATGAAAGACCTTGCAATCGTGCAGAAGACTATCTAGCTAAAATGGCCAAGTCGGATGGTGCCAGACTGCCAGGCCAATATTTCTGATGCGTGCCCGAGCTGTTTTTGGACAATGTTCTTTGATAATTAAAGCGCTACTCCAGATTTTTTAATTTTTTTTACAGTTTTTGCTCCAGCAGTTATGCATATGCACTCCTAGAAAAAAATTCAAACCATACATAAATAACATAACCAATTGTTATAGGTTACAAATGATAACATTAACACTTGAACAGTATTAGCAGCTGAGGCATTCATATACAGGCAATGCAAAATAAGACACCACTAATAAATCTGATTTTTGTTTTGGTTTAACAGAATTACTGTGTGAAGAAACTGTGAGAAAGAACAAAGAAGTGCAGTTCAATCCCTGTAGCTGAATTCATACTCGCACCGTCTGCAAAACTAAAGACCGGGGTTTCATATTTTCACATTCCTGTTCAACGATATGATTCTGGACGCTTCGGCTTGCTTTGAACTATAGCTTCTATTTTCTCCATCACTTCTGGTGTAAGCTTTGGAATAACATCAATAGCTTTCATGTTCTCTTCAATCTGCATTCAGTAAATTGAAGCCAAGTTAAATAACTACAAGTGTGACCTCTAAATCAACCAATGAAAGCCAGCAAAATAGAAAACGATACCACTTTCTAACACATCCATTGTCAAAAATAAAGTTAGGAAAAAAAGGAACAGGTACAGTCTGGTAGTAGTCTATGCCAACAGCCAGGAAAAGCAAAATCCATTTGAATCCCTGGTTTTCTACCCTTGACGATTACTAGACAACTTAAACATTTCACTCACTAGACCGATCAACCAGTTTATAAAAAAAAAAGAGCCCCGTGTAGCCCCAACTACAATTTCAATCCACTAGATCATGGAAATGCCGGGGTCACACTGGGAATTGCGAACTGTCATTATCCTTCTAGTATTGCCCTAAGGGCTTGCCTGGATTGGGGTTTATAGGGGAGTGAATATTCTAGGAGTAATCACTCCCAGCCTTTTATCAGTTGGTATGCCTGAATCATCTCTCCCTAAATTATATCTCCCCAACTCCTGTAATACATTACAGCCCTGCCCTCCCTTCAACTGGTCAACACAATGGAACGTCACTATTTGAAGTTAACATATTATACAATATGGATTTCTTTAAGAAAAAAACATGTGTTCGACCACACTCACCTGATATTCCTTTGTAGCCCCAGTAATGACTGATGAAACATTAGGATTGGCAGCACACCAAGCAATTGCAAGTTGGGATAAAGGCACATCTAGCTCTTCTGCAATTGGTTTTAGTCCACTGACCTTCTTCAGCACATCATCGACCAATGACCTGCTTGCGAGATTCTACAATCCAATATTGATAAGAGAATCAGATTAATGAAGTTATTCCAACATTCAGTTGCAGGTATTATGATCACACTCAGCCTTGACCACAAGAAATTGTCACGACGGTATATGTTTTATACTTTTATATAAAGTAGAACAGAAGACAAACTTCAATCAAGCTAGTTTATGGCCTAGTTATGCTTGAATGAAAATTTGAAATACGGAGGTTATTGGGGGAGGATAGTAGAGTGGTTTCTATTATTATTACCACATTGCCAACAAGTCAACAACGCTTCAAAACAAACGGGACAAGTGGGATCAGATATAAACTTCCTCATGACTGCTTTAGATCAATCCTAGAAGTAAAACGTCATGTGACTCATGTCTATAACTCATCGAGTATAAAGAATCACTAGAGATCAAACAGTACACAACAACCCAAAGCTGACAACTTTATCAGCAAATGACTGTTTCAACTAACTGATGGACATACTCTTCTTACGGAATTAGCAAAGAAACAGTCCACCAATAATGGATGGACGTATTATGTTTAGGGAGTAAGCAGATAAATGGGACAGATAGAAGAGTTCTTTTCCAAGGATAACCATTTAACAGAAAGGTCCCAAGGGAAGCCATTTAGAAACTATTTCACAAGTATTCAAGCTCCCAAGTGGAAGAAGTAAATCATCTATGGGACAATAACAATAAACTGTTGGGCAGTAAATTTGTTTGATACATGAAATGTACTTTCTCCAATGTAGCTAATAGCAACACACCATCTTCACCTATATAGTACAGCACAACTTAATCAAACAAGTAAAAGTTAAACTGCTTAGAAAGCTTTAAGGCGGGGAAAAGAAAATTGATGTCATACTAGGGGCATGTTAATTGTTTGATACATGAAATTTGTTTGATACATGAAATGTACTTTCTCCAATGTAGCTAATAGCAATACACCATCTTCACCTATAAAGTACAGCACAACTTAATCAAACAAGTAAAAATTAAACTGCTTAGAAAGCTTTAAGGTGGGGAAAAGAAAATTGATGTCATACTAGGGGCATGTTAATTGCTACAAACCATATACAACTCTTCCGCAAACTATTGGTGTACCATATAATGATATAAGAATGGAAACTTTTCACACTTAACTATGCACTTTTGACCATCTTAGAACTCATTGTCAGCTCTCATAGTATTGATACAACTCTGCCAAAAGTACTACTCAAATAAATAACCAAATAATTTATTTTTTTGTCTTTCAAAGAAAAGAGAGTAAAAATTAGAACCAATAAAAATGTTCTTGATTTAATGTGCACGATTGGTAGAGTTGTGAGGTACCTCATCTTACAACTTTACCAAAGTTTGTACCAAGATTATTGGTCCGGCTGGTGTTGCAACTCACTTGCACCAATAATCTTGCCTTTACTATAGATTCTTTTTTGCCTTTTTTTTCCTCCGTGTGTGGGGGTGGGGGAGGGGTGACAAGGCCTCATCTTATAACCATTCTTTTCAAAAATTACCCAGAGGTTGAAATCGACGAAATGTACAAGGCGTACCTCTTCATCTTTTTTCTTGTTTCTTTGGGAGGGGCGAATTAGAAGAGGGGAGAGGAGGGCAGGGGATTGTGGAGGACCGAACGCCATTAAAAGTGAATATAGTCCATAAAAGAAATTCATTATAACACAAAACATTTCAATAGGAGTCAACCAAAAAATGACATCACCTTGTAGTTTTCCAGTGCAAACCGACTGTCTGCTGGAATGTTTCCCTTGTTATATTTACCAGTAAGCACTCCAGATGCAAGAGGACTCCATGTTGTGAGACCAATACCATAGTTGTTATACAGAGGGAGGTATTCACACTCAACCTGCCACAATAAACATGAACCGCAGAGTTATAATCCAGTTACAATGCTCACAAGGATAGCACAACTATTTTTTTTTTTTTTGGGAGGCACTACAAGTTTACAACAACTACTACAGTGTTACTCAGTGGACTCCAAAATCAATTAGGGTTATCTACAAAAGAAAAGATGTACATAGCAGTAACTAGAGCACAGGAAAAGAGGGAGAAAACAAAAAAAAAGGAGTAGCCAACTCATAGACTGAAATGGGACATTTCTTAGCATCTAAAACAAAACTAATTCATCGTGCAGGACTAAATAGTAACAAGTTTTGATTTTAAAAAACACCACCAGAAAATTACAAGAACTACAAGACCTTATTTCTTTTGTTTTGCAGTAACACAATGGTTGCAGAAAAAAAAAAAAAAAACAGATTGGCTGATTGTGAGAGAGCTATTTACTTCCTTTCATTTTCTCTCAACTCTCAAGATCAAATTCAGCTATTTAGGCTGTGTTTTGTTCGTCGGTATTTTTTCAGTTTAGTTCAGCTTTTTTCATTTCAGTTCAGTTTTTTTCAGTTTCAGTTCATATATTCCCGGCCGACCAAAACACAACATTACTTCCTATCATTTTCTGAACAACAAATTTGCCTCATACATGAAGCTATACTTCCCTACATATGACCATATGACGATAGGCAGAGTTTTCTACACCGGCCGGCGCCTTACATATGACGACAAGCAGCATCTGCCTAAAATTTTATCAACTTCCTCACTCCCTAATCCTCCGGTCAAGATAAATCTCATTATCTCCTACTTACAGGTATCTTTAGTTCTTTACCATTGTTGAATTGGGCTGTATGCAAGAGTAATTCCACAATAAGCTATACAAATGCATACTTCATAATTTACCATATACAATATAATATAATGGTCCACTAACCATCATGCAGTAATGTCAAGTACCCACATTGAAAGAGCAAATAGTACTTGAATATAAAACCAACAATTAAGATTTAAGGCACTCAATATATTCACCCAACTTCAATCCAAGAGTACCATCTTTTGGTCCTACCACCACAAGATAACTCATCTACCTTCTATCCTTTCTAATCAATAACAACAACAATGACAGTCTGACAGAACAGTACTTCCAAAAACTCATACGTACAAGAGAATAAACAGAAAATAACAAGATCACAAAGAACCAGTTGAGTAAATAAAAATGGACCCACTTAAATCCTCACCTTATGCCGGGAAAGAAGATTATACTCAGGCTGTTCAACAACGGGCCCAACCAAATCCAACCGATTAGCAACCCCCCACGCCTCCGTAATCTGTTGGGCAGACCACTCACTAGTCCCCCAATAAAAAGCCCAACCTTTATCAATCACATAATTCATAGCCCTAACAGTCTCTTCAATGGGAGTACTAGCATCAGGCCTATGACAGTAGACGATATCAACATAGTCCATCTCGAGCCTTTTCAAAGACGCTTTCGTCCCTTCCACGATGTGCTTCCTCGACAGGCCCTTGTCGTTCGGGCCTGGCCCACCCCAGAAGATCTTGGTGGAGACTACGATGTCCGATCTCTTCCAACCGAGCTCGCGTATCGCTTGTCCCATGATTTCCTCTGCTCGGCCGTTGGCGTAGACTTCTGCGTTGTCGAAGAAGTTTACGCCGTGGTCACGGCATTTTTGGAGGAGCAGTTTGGCTTCCTTTACGTCGAGCTGGTTCCCGAAACTTACCCATGCTCCGTAGCTTAGTTGGCTCACTTTTAGCCCTGATCGCCCTAGGTTCTTGTACTGCATGGTGACTGACTGAGATCTGGTGTGTTTACAGGTGTGAATAAAATGATTAGTCTAGTGAGTTGTAGGATGATGGGGTGATGTGTTTTGTTGGTGTTGCTGATGAGAAAATGGGAAAGGTGGTAGTGGGTACTGTGGTCTGTGGGGTGTGAATATATTAAGTCTTCTGTGCACATGGTGTATATATATCATCGTTTATATATGATTAATGGATGATTAATGGATATTTTTATGTGACTAATTACTAGTGGGTATTTTTATATGACTAATGATTAGTAGTAATATGACTAGTGAAATCTTTTATATGACTAATATGTCTGACGTGGCACATGGTATATATATACACTCGATGCGCGGAACACGGGCTGATGCAAAGGGGAGTGTAAGTGTAACGTTTTGTTACGGCAATGGGATGGATGTGGTATTTGGGGGGTCACATGAGGGGCATGTGCAAAATCAAACTTGACAACTGTGAGTCTGTGAGGAGGATCTGACAGACAAAAGGGAAAAAAGGAATGAAAAGGGACGTTTTATTTTTCTTCTTTTTTGCTACGGAGTACAGTCTAGAAGATGGGAGGACGGGAGGAAGCCGGAAAGATTGAAACTTTGAATGTGAAATTGGAAATGGGAAATACGGGATATCTTTAATTTAAGGCAATGAAATGTCAACAAAGTAGATTTACAACAACAACCGCTGATTGTAAATTTTCATACAATAATGTTATTTGGAGTTGGGATGTAAACAACCTTACCCTTGTTTAAGGAGATATAGAGGTTGTTTTCGAGATTGACCCATTGTTAAATTGAAGTATTAAAAACTCTACCAAAAATAAGAATTATTGAAAGGTTTTCATAGCCATTTTGATATAGTCCATAATCACCTAAAGTTGAAAGATGGAGATATTCTTTCAACTTAATAGGTAGTGGACTTTAACAAATCCGGTTTACAAAAGTAAAAAACAAAATCAATAAAATATGAAATGGTATTTTTTTTTTTGAAAGCAAATGGTATTATTTTTAATGAGGTAAAAGAGAGGTGAGATTAGGAGGCCCTCCTCTCGAGGGATTCCCCTAATATGTCCGCTAAAAGTAATCTATCTAACTCCCTAAACTTGAAGGTAGAAGGTATCATCCCAGAACACTTTATCTTGAATTTCTACAAAAGGCTTGTCATCCAATCTGCAGCACAATTACCTTCCCGAAAGATGTGTTTGATCTCATATAGTCGGTCTATCAATAATTTTCTAATATCTTGAATTAGAGTTTTGATCTAGGAAATGTCATAATTTTCTTTGACCGCTTTAATCAACCTAAATTATCACCTTCTATTTGAATTCACTTATATCCAATTTTTGTTGCTTTAAATAGACCATCATTCAAAGCTTTGAGCTTCAGCTTGAATTATTGATATATTACCAATATTCTTAGCTCCAACTACTAGTAGTGCACCATTCTCATGACGGATAATAAAGCAAGTGTTAGCATTGTTATTTATCAACGATCCATCACAAATAAGTTTAACCATTCCTTGTCGCGAGGGTGACCCTCTAACTTTCCAGCAAGTTTGTTATGTTTTGGTGTTAGTAATAAAAGAGGTCGTATATTTCGGATATAGTGTTTCACAATATCACCATTCATAAAAAAAACATCGTGCCTTAGTGAAGATTTTAACTACATTAAATATGGACTTGTCAAACACATTGTCATTTCTACCAAGCCATATACTTCACAATTAATACATACATCTAATAAATTCAGTAGAGTCAATAGATTCCTCATCCTTAAGAAGTTGAGTCCCAATCCTCTTTGCCACATTCTTGTACTACTTCCTATATATGCCACTCTCTCTTATCGTGTGTTAAAGGTCACGGATTAAAATTGAGGGTCACAAATGGTGGTGGGATGATGACGGCGAAAAGGATAAGTGATGGGTGATCCGGGGTGAAGGTAGAGAGAATGGGGGTGGTTGAAATTTGTAGATCGGGTATGTGAGAATGATGCCTAGGGTTTTGATTGATGGGTGCAGGTGAAGTGATGGCGACGACAACGCTGACGAGGAGATTGCAGCGAAGGCGACACGGGGTGAAGATGTCGACGGAAAGTGGTGGTGTTTGCTGGAGTTGGTTATGGGTGAGTGGAAGGGGAATTGAGTTGTTGGTGAGAAAACAGAAATGATTATTGGCCTTTTTTTGGGAGTATGTAACTTCCTACAAGTGTGCAATTGCCCAATTTTTTACTAGTCCTTTATTTGGTTAGAGGGATAGTTGAGGATTAAAAGAGGGATAAGGATTGAGATTATTTGACTCCTAATCCCAGCATGAGGCAGTTATTATGGGAGGGATTATTCTTTCCAGGCTAATCCTTATCCCAACCCTATATTCCCTCCTCCAAATCCCCATAGTTAATCCAAATCTTATTTAGTAATCTCAATCAAACTTATTCACTCCACCAAAAATGATTACTTTTTTTTTAATCAAAAGGGTATGTTATGATTTCTTTTGTTAAAACAGTATTATATATGGCGAGTTTTGCTTTCTGCAAGGAGAGATTCCTTAAAGACAAACGGAGGGATTAGATTTTACCCAATTTTTACAACTCTATTATTGGCCTTGTTTGGGAGTACGTAGGAGCAATTAGTAGTTACCATGAGTCGTTTTCACTGGTAGTTAGCAGTTAGTAGGTCAAAGTTGTTTCAGTGGTAGTTAGCCGTTGGTAGGTCAAAGTTGTTTCATATAATACAACTCACAATTAGTATTTTTATAGTAAGAAAGCCTAATGAATAGTGAGAATGTTGTTGAAAATGCTATCCTCAACAGCATTTTTTTTGGTACTCACCAAACAACGTGAAATTACTAACTACTCTTTCAAAATGCTTTTTGCCATACAACCCCATTAGAAATTGAAGGGAATTATTCATTAAAAAAATGAACAGAAGTCTACCCACTATTCAATAGGACTTGGCCGCTGTTAGAGCTGTAAAAAGTTGACACGACATGAGAGTAAGACATGAACGATTGAACGAAACCCAAACATTACACGATACGGAGCCGACTTAAAATGACACGAACACGATTCGTTTTTATTTTTTTACATAAAAATTAATATTTAATCATTTCATATAATATTATTTGTCTCATTTTGACACCAACCCCAAAATAACCCGATTAGTTACATTGGTCAACCTTACTAAATACTAACCCGGAAACCCCTAGCCCCAGTACGAGATTCTTTTCTTCCTCATACTTCGCATTCTTATTAGTCAATTGCAACCCACCTACTCGTAGTCAGTAGTCACCAACACAGCTAGTCGCTACACCTAACACCTGTGGGTGGGCTGCTCTGCTGTAGCGGTGTCTATTGTCTAAATCTTTCATTTCTCTTCTAAACCCAATTAATCGCCGCCTTATTAACATTAAACACCCTTCATCAATCCCAACTAACGTCGATCAACCAGTCCATCAATCACTTTCTCAATCCTCAGAGTCATAACATAACATTTATTAATAGTAATAATAATGGCAGCAACAACAGCGTTAACCCAACAAATAATACTCTACCGTCACCGCCAACCACGAAACTTGCCCTTCCACAACAACAAAAAACTCACGTACCCATCTTTTCTGACATTTCCCACAAAGGAAACCTTCCCTAATGCAATAATTTCATGCAAAAGATCCCAACTTTCTACTTCCGTAGCTGCTTTGGCTACCGGGCATGATCACGACGTTGCTGCCACTCTTGAGAAATGTTTCACGTATGATCATGATGATGATGATATTAAGGGTTGTTATGGCTCTGTTGCTGTACAAAGGTCTAAGCCTGAGGTTGATCGCAAGACCAAAACCTTTGATCCTGAGGTAACTTACTTTCTTTTTCCTTTTTCTTTTGTAATTATGCTTGTTGGGTTTTTTGTATGTAAGAAGGCTATGTTATCAAAGCAACATGTGTGGAACTTGGACTTGTAGTTGTATGTCATCGTGGTTGGTGAGTTTTCTTGTCAAAGAACTTATTTTTGGGGGGTTGTGTTTTTTTGGTGTTCTTGGTGATGTGTACATTTTGAAGTGAAAGTGAAAGATCAAGAATTGATGTTAGTTGAGGGATTTGCAGTGCCCAAATAAATAGGTACTTAGCTCTGTTCTCTGCGAGACGGGCGACTGGTCTCGACTAAATGAATTGAACCGAACTAAATTGAATCTTGTTATAGGTTGTAAAGGGAACCCTTGAATGAGACTGAAGTGAATACTACTTTACTTGTTATATACAAGTCTGGAAAAAGTAAAATGAACCTCAATTTTACACTATTCCATAATCGCAATTTGACTGTGAGTTAAAAAGTAAAATGAACCTCAATT
The DNA here is from genome assembly GCA_900322385.1 of Pharnaceum exiguum. Taxonomy (NCBI): domain Eukaryota; kingdom Viridiplantae; phylum Streptophyta; class Magnoliopsida; order Caryophyllales; family Molluginaceae; genus Pharnaceum; species Pharnaceum exiguum. The sequence continues at coordinate 31,231 of ONZK01002945.1, forward strand.
TTAAGAAACTTAGGTTGAGGCGACTAGTATACTCCTTAATAGGAGACAGTGTACAACAACAACCGAGTGTAAATCCCCATTCAATGGGGGTGCTCGGGGGTCAGGATGTACGCAACCTTACTCATGTTTAAGAAAACAGAGAGGTTGTTTTCAACTTCATAGGCACTGGACCCAATAGGAGACAAGGTACAGTCCTGAAACTAAAACATCAACATCTAAGTGTGATTGGAATGCGAGGACTTTAAGAGGAGGACAGTACATTTTGCTGTATATGGAAGCTTTATTTAATAGTTGTATGCGCTTTCATAGGTTGCGATTGAACTTGACAACACCGGTGGTGGTCGCCCACCAAATAATATTGGTGGGGGTGGTTCTGGAGGAGGTGGTGATGATGACGATTACTTTGAGGACTATGATGATGAGGAAGATGATGACTTCCTATTCAGGAAGCGGTTTTTTCTGAAAGAGGTATATAAGTATCTCAAGATAGAATTATTCAGTTGTTTCTGTATTGCAGAACTGCTTTGTTAACTACTTGTATCTCTTCTTCTCATGTGGTGAAAAGTTTGCTGAATTTTGATGAAATTGCAGCTTTTTGCTAAAAGATTTATAGATGCGGTGTTGAGTGAGTGGCAAAAGACAGTATTAGATCTACCAGAGGGATTGCGTCAGGCTTGTGAAATGGTAAAACCCTATGTCTATTTGAGGTTTTTTCATATGGCGTAGGTAGGAAATTGATTTTGAGATCATTACTTACTAGGCTCTCTGTTCTGTTGGCCAGGGCTTAGTAAGCTCAGCGCAGTTGGTTAGATTCTTGATGAATGAAGCACGGCCAAACATCGTAAGATCATTAGCTCGAGCACTTCCTCCAAAATTGTCGAGAGCCTTTATTGGGAGGTAAAGACGTGCATATTTTGTTGGCTGCTTTTTAATCGATGAGTGACCTTAATATCAGTAGTCTTTTACTTATGCATATATGATGTTTTAATGTATCAAGCTGTCCTATCCATGTTAGCTAGGTGATGATGTGAATGCCAGCTACCTTACCATTTGAACTTACTTGGCTTGCTTCTTCAGAATGATTGCAGACCCTGCTTTTCTGCATAAGCTTCTGCTCGAACAATTTGTCACAATTGCTTTTTCAGTGCGATCTGAATTGAAGACCCGAGGAGACAGGTTGGTCTCTGGCATATGCAGTATTGATGGCTAGTTCCTTGACTGAATATGTCTTCACAATTTCTTCAAAAACTTTTAAGATTACTGACAACTTAAAATTTTCCTGTGCGGTCCGTGTCCTCAGAATAAGGGAAGAATGGGATTTGGCACTTATAAATGTTATCACAGCGGCGACATGCAATTTTGCAGTTGCTTGGTCACTGGCACCTTGCCGTTCATATGGAACTACCTTCAGGTCTGATCTTCAAAACACATTACAGAAGCTCCCAAACAATATTTTTGAGGCCAGCTACCCTCTCCGAGAGTTTGACCTGCAGAAGAGAATCAAGTCTCTGGTCTGCAAGGCAATAGAGTTCAGCTTAGTGGGATTTACAGCAGGCGCTGCCCAAAGCGCCTTGTCTAATATCTCTACCAGGAAGAAACAGACAAGGTTAGTTTTTAGGCCTCTTTCTGTACTGATTGCCAAATTAGCAGTGGCATTTCTTTCCTTTTAGTGGCATTTCCGAAAACTAAATACCTTCAGCAAATGGATGAAGTCCGTTGTGTTTCTCGTTTGACAAATTATTCTCATACCTCTTCCCATGTTAAAGATTGTGAATTAACTGTTGGAAAATTCACTAATACTACTAAAAGGTATTTGTGTTGGACAAATATGTGGACACTGAATTCATGCATCACTTTAAAGCCAGAGACACTTATTAGTGTCAACGGAAGCGTACTTCCTTGTGTCATGATCTAACCTGCTCTTGATACCATGTTAAATGATATAAGAGGGAAAAATAAGCTACGTAATTTAATATAAATGAGGGACTTCCCGTATGTTATATTATGCCAATATAATGCAAATTTCTCCTCTCTGCATAATTTATCATGGTATAAAGAGCCAGGTTCGATCTGGCACATCAAAATACACTTCTGCTGGCCGGTGCTGGATTTGACATATATCAACCGCCACCAGAACCAATGAAAATTTTATATTTGTTTTGAAACCAACAATCTATTGAAAAAAAAGACCATTTCTTAAACGATGGCCGTTTCTCCCTACCTGTCGCCGCCACCATCATCGAACCCTGACGTCTCGACTCTGCTGTGCCCAGAACTCGACCCGACCCACGGCCCAGCCTTGCCATATATGGTTTAGATCTGTTTGGCGTCTGTTCCCCACCGTTGACTATGTTCTCGGTTATTGCCATCACTTATCCGATATGTCACCGTTCGTTGCCTTGCCAGGTCTGGCCAAACATGCTCCGGCCGGCCTTGGCTCATTGGTTTAGGTCTTGTTGTCTCTATCTTCTGTACCCAGTTACAAATTGATGGGCCTCAATTGCTTGTCTTGTCGTCCTTTGATCTGCGTCTCTTGCCGACTTGTCCGTTTTGATTCCCAGATTTTGCGGTTCATGTTTGCCCATAGCTTTTGATACTGTAAGATGTGATGACTTTATGTAAAAGGGACTGTGGGAGACTGTATTTGTATTAAATCCATGCTTGCTATGGACGAAAATATTAAGGGGTTATAACTTCAAAAATAAGAGGAAGGGATGGTGGTGGTTATGGTGGGAGAAAATTGAAGGGGAGGGGAGTGATTATTAATCACAAAAATGGGAGTAGTAGAATCCTTACCCCTAATGGGAGGAACTATTATCTCACTTTTGGGTGATTAGTTACTATCTCTCTCTTTTTTTCCAATTTCCCCTTGTACTTCAACTATCAACACCCTTCTTTGGAGTTCTTCCTTTCACCTTTTCAAGTTGTTACCCCCTTATCTTTCCTCCCATACAAGGCATTGCCTAAGGGTTCAAAACTTCCTTATTTGATTATACAAATAATGTTGGGATCTGCATTTTTCTTGATCATGCAAATTGTTTCAATACTTGATACATTTTTTACTGTTTGTAGTATGATAATGTAGATAACAAAGTCTTGTTGATCTATTATGATTTTTGTTTAGGCTATCTGTGCAAATACCTTCGATCAGTAGAAATGCACTGGGTTATGGTGCATTCCTTGGCCTTTACACGAACTGGCGGTACCAGATGGTTTATGGAATAGACAAAGTGCTAGCCAACCAATTTGATGTTATTGGAGTTGCCCTGTTTTTCACCACAGCCTTCAGGTATGGAGATGTTGTCACCTTATTATTTGTACAGCCCAGAGATTTTGTATGTAACTTTGTCAAATTTGTAACTGGGGACCAATAGTTCTCCACTTTTCGCTGATTCTGGGAAGTATGGGTTTCTACTTTGCATTCCGAGTCTTGATCAACAGGATGGCTAATCTGAATTCAGCCATTTTATTTAGAATACATTATCATGAGATAAATTCAGATAACCTGAGAGATAACTTGGCTTTTCATGCCTCATCTGTCTCAAGTTCAGACCTATTTTGGGTGATCTATGATAATGAACTGATCTGTTTGTTTTGAGTGCTGTTTGGTCTTCTTTTTGAGTTTTTTCCTGCACATTGCTTAAAAGTGCTAATTGATAATTCATTTTCTTTTCATCCAATTTTTGGTTGGCAGGATTTTGAATGCCCACTTGGAGGAGATATCTAGAGTAGCTTGGCTGGACAGAGAGAGGCCTGTGTCTCAGAAAGCTGAAGGCAGTAGAAAAGAAATTCAGCGGAAGAGGAGAGTAGTACGGAAGAAAGTACCTGCCAGAACTATACTTGTGTGAGAAAACTTTTCTCTCCCTCTACACTTGTTCATCGATTTTAGAGACCGCTCACAACTTCCTATCCTCAGAGGAGCGATTGGATAATCAACCTTAAGCATACTTGACCACTTTTGTAAGATGCTTCGATGTGAGACGCTGTAGTTGCACTGTTGCAAAGCTGCAGCTTTTATGTGTAATAACCAAGATGGACGATAAGTCTGAAAAGTCGTCATATAACATGAAGTGCTGAGCCTCGATAGTAAGAGTGAGGACGCTTATGGGTATGATACCAAAAACCTGTGATTGAGAAGTTACTAATTGTATACACGACATTACATTTGATTGAGTGGTTCTATAGAATGGAGATGTGAGTACATGTAGTTCAATGACTTCTTTGAAGGTCTGCAAGATGCACCCGGCTCAGGCTTTGGCTCTAGCTGTCGTTCTTTTCTTCTTTATTTTCTGTGTCATACATGTACACTGTACAGCAACTGAAGTAGGAGATTTTCACACACCAGGAAGCCAGACACCTCGAGAAGACTGAGAACAGTATCTGACTTTTCTTTTTCAATAGAAGCTGCATATTGATCTATTTGCTCAGGACTCTTCTCAAATTAGTTTTGTGATTAAGGGCTGTATTGTTTTTTTTTTTGGTCTTGTTTGGGGACATGCTATTTCTGTGCTGTTCTTTTTTCTAATTTTAAACTCTGAAATGGAAGATGTATATTAAGTTTTTAGCACAAAGGATTGCACTGGCTTAAATCCAGGTAATCAAGATCAACTGGAGGGACATCCTACCTTACAAGTAGAAGTAGGTGTAAATGAGATATCAGGGGGGCATGGAAGTCATTTCTATTGCTAAAGACAGATAAGATTGTCTGAACAGCGAAAGGCTAAAGGAAGATATATCATATGTGATCCTCACCACATCCACATCCCTCAAACCAACAGGAGTAGTGTGTCAAAATATGTAAGAGCCTAAGAAAAATTACATTTGAAGAGAAAATGGCATCTGAACTGGCATTGTCTTCCTCTCTCACTCTTAAGCCCTCACTACTCAGAATACCTACAGCTTCTGCAATCCAGTACTTTTGTCCTGCAAGAACGGGCATCAACCATTTCAGAATTCATGCAAAACTAGGTAACACTGGCTCATTTTCCTACCCTTTTTTCTGTAGTGCATTTCATCTATATCATCATGTACAATAAATGAGAATGAGCATTTGTGCTGTCAGGGGAGAGTGAGGCAGAACCAAAGAAAGATGATAAAAAGAAATTCATCACCAAAGAGGAAGAACCAGAACAGTGAGTCTCTCACAGCTGCTTGTTGTTGTGTAAATGTTTCCCTCATTTTTTACCTATAGCTTTGGTATGGTTCATTATGTCATGGTGATACAACTTGTTCATACCACATGGCTGGTAAATTGTGCATGTTTTAAGGCCTGATCATTTCTTCGACTACAGCTGAGCTAGGTTGAAATCAACTGTACGTAATTAAATTATCAAGGACACTGAATTTGACTGATGAACAGCATGGAGCTGAATTTAACTAGAAACATCATGTAGAACAAAACAGAGGCTATTACTCCAAAGATTCACTTATCTGAAATTTTGCTGTTACCCAACCATTTCATAATTCAATAAATTTAGTTCCATGAGCACAATTGTTGAGGGGACAAAGCTAAGCTTACACCCTGACCGAAAAATCGCTACTTTGAGATCCTAGTTTCTGTCCTTAAGAACATGTTTAGAACCTATAACTTGAATTTGAGATTGAGCTATGGGTACTTAGACATTGAATGACTGATTAAGCATGTATGTAAATTTTTCGCTTTGTAGGTATTGGCAAACAGCAGGAGAAAGGGCTGGAGAAAATCCCATGGCAACCCCCCTGCCTTATATAATCATATTTGGGATGTCTACGCCTTTTATCATCCTAGCAGTCGCATTTGCAAACGGATGGATTAAAGTACCTATAAGATAAATAGCTAATAGATCATACCGCATTAGCAGAGTTCATATTAAACTGCGAATTAGTATTTTATACAGACATCTTTTTTGTATTACTCAATACTTTAAATTGATAAAATGGGCATTTCAATCTTTTGATTATGATGATCACAATCTCTGTTTAGTCTGTATGTCAAAATGTTTGGATGTTCACTTCTAGAGTTCTAGCATCATGGAAACTCCGACTCTAATGGATGCAGGCTAGTAACCTCTAACTGTCTAACAGCATGCTTATGACAATGAAAACATGAATCTGGGGAAAAAAAGAAGAGAAGAAAGATCATAGCCCTAAGGTGTGGTCTGAAAGACTGAAACAGGTAAGTTCTATCTGAAATCTGTTCCGAGAACACAAGAGATTCTCAGCATGTCGGATCACATATTGAGGCGTTGGGTTGATGAACGAGCTTTTGTTACCCCTGCACATATCCAACACTTGCCTGTAACAGTTAGCGGTTTGTAATACTAGGAATTCAATGATGAAGATCACTCTTGTCTCCCATGTAAACATGAATTCCTCATTGGCGAGCATATCGCAACAGATTTAACAGGCAACATACCGAGAAGATCAGAGTTTCTTTCTCACATTACCTTCAAAAAGTGTCACAGAGCAACACCATTTGAAAAATAGTGATTAACTACAGAAGAGACGAATCAAACTGTATACTAGCTACTATCAGCATATCTGCATAAGTATGTTCGGCAGAATACAACTAATAGCACACGGAAAGGCGGAAAAATTGACTAAGAACAAACTGAAGCTTACCTTAGCAACTGCATTATCTTGGCAATGCTACTGTGGTCTTTGCTTTGACTGCGCAAGCATGAAGAATTTGTATGAAGCAATAATCCGGTTGAGCCGTTTTTTTTGTTTTAATATTTTGTGGCAAAGGAGAAGTCTGATATAATATATCTATGGAGGACTATTGAGTTTTTCTTTATTTTTGGGTACACCGAGGGACTCTGACCAGAAAGCAAAAAATGCAGAAATAAACAAGCTAAGCAATATAGGAAAAACACATCTAGCAATAGCTAGAATCCTACGAAGGATTGGCACCCTCCTTGTCACTCTTGGCCAAGCTACTTCCTCAGCATCTTCATAGAGCATTCTTCTTATACCTTGTGGGGCATTCTTGAATATAGTCATTTGCTGCTGCATTGCCAATGCCACCCGTTTGCTAGCCAAACTGCAATGCGATTCGTCTCTGTAGTTATGTTTCAGGTTGGTCTTCCATTCAGGGTTGTTCAGTAGAGAATTACACTGCTTGATCTGAAGATAACGTGCACATGATGTCTTGAGGGGCTGCAACAACATATCTCTCGCCAGTTCGGACTTCGGAGTCAGCATAGAGTTCTATTTGCCTAAAATCTTCATTCCATGCTAGCTTTAGTCCTTTAAGTATGGCAAGCAGCTCAGCTTTAAGTGGGCAACAACAGCCGAAGTAGCAAGAAAATGCTTTGATGAATTCTCCTCTATGACCCCTGGGGACCTTTGTTCTACCATCAGCAATCAAACATACCCCATTTTCTGCAGGTGTTTGTAGCAATTTATCATCCCTGATCAATCAACTTCATCCACTCTGGTTCTAATGAAAGCAATCTGGTCACGTTTGGGAGGACTAATGATGATTGATGACATAATGGGATGAACACCTCGCACACCCCAATTAGAGATTGTTGAAATCTGATGCTAAACTAAAAATGTATACTCCGGAGCCTAAGGACCCAGTGGGATCAACAACACGCATCCCAGACGGTGACTGACAAATCCCATGAGGCCATGAGCCAGCCTGTTCACCTCCAGTCCCACAAAAGATTATTGACCAATCAAGAGAATTTTTTTTAAGAAAGACGATGAATATATTTAAACAAAAGCTTATAATACTAAGACACATAAATGATGCTACACTAATTTTAAAGGGGAGAATAATCGTGGTAGTGAAAATGTCAAATCAACAAACAGAAAACAGCAGGTTGGCAAGCTACTGTTCAACCCACCTCATCTCAAGCAATCACCCTAGCTCCCTGCGACTGCGAGGGTGCTTCCAATCTCAAGAACAAAATGACTGAGCTGAGGCAAAACCGAAAAAAAGAAGACCTTTCTAGCGGACACATCATGCGAAGAGCATTTTCATATCCAAATCGAAAGCAGTCACATTATGTACATTGGTACAAAATTAATAGATAGAACTCTTAAAATCAATTCAACTACAACAAATTGACGCTAAGGAAATCGAAATCTCTAATACAAATGTTCCAGTAACATTGCTTGATCTCTCCCGCTCATATGAACAGAACTCTTGCCACTTGTTTGGATATGTTGTGTTCGATCTTAAATTCGTCCCATTCACGTTCGGAGCTTCTAAAATGTTTATGCAAGTCACACATGCTCCATCTAGTATGTATAAAGAATCTGTAGCAAAAGAAAACACGAAGATACCAAAAAAATGTTGTATAAATATTTGGAAAATCTTTGGATTGTTATGAAACAAGAACACTTGCACTAACAAGTTAAGAAAGATAATCTGATTGACTGATTGTCACAAATGATTTTTTTTTTTTTTGACAGGACACAAATGGATACTTAACTCTTCATACCTCCATTATACAGATTCCGCTACAGGGGCTTTCCACACCTCACCATCAAAGTCAATCGGGTCAGTCGAGACCATTTCTTCATCTCTTGGATCCCAAGTATCACTATCAATCATGAACTCAATTCTTGTTGAACTGTCCACTTTCAAGTGATGTCCACAATGCTCGCATATATTCATATTTGATTTGAGTATGCGCTTGTAAAGTAATTGGTCACAATTGTCACAAACATCCCACAGATGACTGAAATCACGAGGCGTACTTTGACTATTGGTAATGGCAGTCTCTTTCTTGGGTTCATCCTCAATTGGGCATTCCACTTTATTGCACTCCAGGTCTTTGTCTTTGGCTGCATCCAGTATGGATTCTTTATCCTTCTTTAAATCCTTTATTTCGTCTAGTGGACTTTTAACAGCCTGGAAATACAAATTGCGCATAAAAATTATGCTAGTAATGAGTTAAAATAAAATTCTAAATGATCTATGGAAAAGGGAAAAAAAACCTCGTCTCCCCCTAAAAAAATACAAGACAGGGAATAATGTTTTTACTATATAGGGTATAGTCGTATAGACAACACAGTTGAAAACACTGAACGTAGAAACAACAACAACAAACAGTGTAATGCCAATTCCATAGGGCTAGGGTTAGTCTATCAGTGTAATGCCAATTCCATAGGGCTAGGGTTAGTCTATCCTAGGATGCACGGGAACGGGTGACCAGTGCTGTCCCCCCTTTCCGAAACTCGGGAACATCCCAGAAAGTCCAACAAGGAATTCTAAATCCTTTGTTAATTTTTTAAATATGTTTTCTTGGAATTTCTTGTAAAATAGAAAATAAAAGTAACCAATTGTGGTCTTAGAAGTGTTAGAACTTAGAACTATCAATATGGAAGTTCTAAGGTGAAATGTTCTTATAAGTTTATATTTTGGATATTTTACCTTTTGGGTACCCAAGGTATACCATATTGTACGTTTGGGTACCCAAGGTATTCAATATATTTTTTTAGGTACCTGAGCTTTGTTCCCGTTATCTTTTTAGTGCTTTTACCGTTAAGTTGACAATTGACCGTTAAAATGAAGGGTATATTCGACCTTTCACCGAATATTTGACATGAGCCCATTCTTTCTCCAAAAGCCATTCCCCCAAACTCATCGTGTTCTATCTCCTTTCTCTGTTCCCTCCCAACCCCCTACACCTCCACTCCACTCTCTCACCTCCCCTCATTTCATCAAACCATCACCCTAACCAACCAAAATCACCACTCCCCAAAATTCTAAGGCTTATCCAATTTTGTACTTTGCTGGAAGTTAGAATTAGATGCTCTTCAAAGGTTCTTGGGATTTTCATGGAAGTTCAAAGGTTAAATGGATAATAAGGGCTTTATGCGTTTAGTAATACTTGCAGCAATAGAAAATGAATGTGCTTAATGCAGCTGCAGTAGGTAGTCTAGGTACCTAAACCTTGATATAGGTGTATAGATCTGGGTTGTAATTTTTTTTTTGGAATTTATTTGATTTTGCGTTTTTTAAAAATAAAATCTGGGTTGGGAAGGGGGTTGGTTTCTGGGGTGTTTGGGCACAAATTAGTGCTCTCCCTCGCCTGCAAATGAAAATGACGGTTGGAACAAATCATGGCCATCAAAATAACATTTAAAGGCTTACCCAATTTGGTACTTTGTGGGAACTTAGAATTAGATGCTCTTTAAAGGTGTTTCTAACCCTGATGATCAGTTTGTCTAGCATTCCTTAACAAGCTTTAGGTTCTTGGGATTTTAATGGAAATTCAAAGGCAAAATGGAATAAGGGCTTTATACGTCTAGTAATCACTTTTTGGGTTGCTTCACTTTCTGTGAAAAATTTGGAATTTATTTGGTTTTTCTTTTTTCTTTTTTTAAAAAAAATCTGGGTAGCTTCAATTTCTGGTATTTGAAGGAGGCTGGAATCTGGGTATTTGGCACATATTAGTGCTTGTCCGGTTGTTCCTACGGTTGGGAGAGAAGCAGCAAAACATGGTCAGATACATCTTTCAAAGGCTAATTCAAAGAATCTCAATCCTTTTCCTTTTTTTTTTTGGTAAAAGAATCTCAACCCTTTATCATATCATACGGAGTATGTGATATGTCCGATGAAAGTATTAATAATAAAAAAAAAAACTCAGCGCTTCACACTATGCAATATGCACCAACATTATTGTGAGGGTAAAATTGACATTAAACAATAAAGTTGGCCAAAATGTTATGCCACATCAGCAATTTTAACGGTTAAACTGTCAACTTAACGGTAAAAGCACTAAAAGGGTAACGGAAATAAACCTCAGGTACCCAAAAAAATATATTGAATACCTTGGGTACCCAAACGTACAATATGATATACCTTAGATACCCAAAATGTAAAATATCCTTATATTTTTTTATATCAATTTCTTTATCGTCCCCGTTTCTTGATTTTATAAAATTTGTCGTTTCCTGTCCCTGTTTGGAGACCCTTTTCCGTGCAACTTAGGGTCTATCCCCTATGTTAACACAAAGAGGTTGCTTCCACGAGAGACCTAGGGTGCATTGTTGCAAACTTGCAATACTGTATTGATTTCCAAATTCATTAAATATATGAACGACTGCAAGTTAATAATGTAAAGACGCCATTTGATTTGTATCAAATTATTGACCCAACACCAAAATCATAAAAACATTGTACAAAAATTCTTCCAATTTATTCGAACAAAAAAAAAACACCAAAGAAAATTGAACTACTCTCCAGATCTCTACTTGCACGCTTTTTTTTTTCTATTTTTGACAGAGTTTAGTGTACATAATTCTCTTCAAATTGTAAAGACTAACCCATCCACTCTATAGTCACAAAAGACATGCTGGTTCTCTGCTACGTAGTATCATAGCAAAAAAAAATGTTCAAACCACTAATGCCTTTACAGGAGAAAGAAAGAAAAAAGACGATCCTCCATAAGATTGGTTGGTCGGTGTTAGAGGTAGAAAGGAGTGACCCACCACTGAATTTTATGATTTCTATTTGGCCCAATTTTTCACACTCCACGGTGATCATTCTTGTACACATCTTGGAGAAGTAGCAAAACATTGGTGTTATAAATACTGTGCAAAACTTATTCATTCACAAATAACTGATCGTCCAACATCTGAGATTCAAATTCAGGCACTTGACTAGGAAGTTAACTTTAATTTGTCAGAAAGGGAAAATATCTCAAACAGACCAAATTGTTCCTAACTTTCATGCCCAGTAACTCCATTAATAAAAACATTAAAAAAAAACAATTGCAATGTGACAAGGATAACACCACAAATTGATAAGGGAAGGCATGGCGCACTGACAACAATTACAAACTTTTGAAAAGCATGGACAAGCAAAAATTTAAAGAGGAATCTTGAAACAGAACATACAGAACAAGTGATCCGCAAGCGACGAAAACTTGGAGCATCAGTCCTCATAATCGATACTGATGACTTTAAGCCATGATATTTGGTTGATACCTGCATATGCAAAAAGACATTAAGAAGTGAACTCAATTATTACAAGCTTATGCAACCTACCAATTGGATCATGCTAACCCAAACAATCATTACAGTACAATGGAGAATCTGCTGGGGCCGCTTACACAAGTAATTAAGTAACATAGACACAAAACAAAGGACAAAGTTGTAAGATGAGCACAAGTTATCTGATATCTCGTGATGTATAAAATCCACTATGAAACAAAAGAAAAGGAAATTAAAAGACTCCCAAGAGAAAAATACAGGCCACAAACACAATCTTGTTACACTAAAATACAGATCAGTAACAAGACATCATGACCAAAAAGTATGCAAGTACTAACTTTTTTGAAAGCGAGAGATCTAATCATCATGTCAGCTAGCTATAAAGAATGTCATACAATGTCCAGCAACTCAAAAGATCAAACAGAAACTTAAACTAACCTAGAATGAAAGCCTAAAGAAGAAGAAATCTTCAAAATAAAACCCTAACTAAAGCTTATAGAGATTCGCACTACATACTGGTCTCAAACTAAAAGTAAAAAGAAAGTATAAAGCTTACTCCATACACAGGCATCAAAACCAACAAAACATTTTTGACAAAATAGAAACTCAATAGTAACATTCAAATATACGGCCATATAGATTAAACGTCGACGTGTGAGAAACCCTTCACAAACCCAAGCCTGTAGAAGGGGGGCACACAACTAGAGGATGTTTGGCCAAGATTCACTCTAAGAGTGCTTTTACTTTGTACTTTAGTTGTCATTCTCCCTCCTCCTTCTCCATCATTGATAAATGAAATCTAAATTGCTCTCCAAAATGATCAAAAGTAAAAGCATCAATTTGGGACTTTTGCTTTTGGCCATCATAAGAGTCTTTGAGCTTGTAGATAGTTGATTTGTCGAGGAAAATAGATAAGAAAATAACAAAGGAAAATCACTTTTGGAGTGAATCTTGGCCAAACGCCCTCTTAATTGACAAAGATTAAGTACTAGGCAATCAGCGTAGCTGCCATACGTGTAGATTGCACAACAGAGTGTTGTTTTTCCAATGTGAACCACAAGATCAACATCGCGAGAAACAAACAAAGGCAGTAATATTACGCCCTCTAAAAATGTCACCGAGGATGAGCATTATAAGAGTACATAACTACAGATTTTCAAAGTTCTAACAAATTTCGACACAATCTTTTTTCTAATCAAGCTCTTCTCCTATATATAACTTCAAACCTACTCTTAGCTTATTCATCAAGTTGCTAACAAAATTCACACCATCAATACTAAGAAGACAATTCTTTTCTTATTTACCCTTTCTGTGCATAATACTGATCTTGATCTCATACAAACTGAACCTTTTTTGACAAATTAATTATCAACTAATCTCACGACAAGAGAACAGAGGCAAATGAACCAACACATATACATATACAAATACATAAGAAAAGCACAATAACCCAAGAGAAAAAACAAAAAAAAAAAAAATTCATGTAGAGATCATGTGAAAGAAGAGAAAAAAAAAAGGGGAAAGAAAGAGGAGAGGAGAGGAGAGTGGGAGGCTTACAGGAGAGTGGAGGGCGGTAAGAGGACGGGTCTTGAGGGAGATCGATGAAGCCATTAGATTGATAAATAGATAGATATGTCACGAGAAGAGAAGAGAAGAGAGAATGGAGTATAAGAGGATGTTATGTTATGTTATGTTATGGGGAGAGTGAGAAGGGGAGTTGGGTTTTGGGTGAGCTAATTACAGATACGAAGAAAAAAAATTACAGATGAGTTGGAGACGGAGATTACGAAGATCCAATCATCAAACACTCTTGGTTTTGGTCTTTCTTGGACTGTTTTTTTTTTTTTAAGGGTGATTTAGTTAAACGTACAAAATTTAAAGAAAACGAAAAAATTTAAAGTTTTAAGTTTTAACACACAAATGTGAACTTATTTTTGTGTTACAACAATATCATTATTTTACATATTTTAATTATATAGTAATAATAATTCATTTTACATATATTATTTAGATTTTAAAAAAATAGATATTCATATAATGTTGGTGCACACAAACTCTAAATATTTAACAATTTACATCAAGTGTGTATGGAGTAGATCTGTCGAATACGACTCGACTAAGCTTTTTAGGGTCCCACACTCGAAAAATTAGACCTAAACCCAAAATTGACTCTAATTTTTTTTTGCGTCAAGCGGGTTAGGCTATGTAATGGTTGACCCGCTGTGTCAAGCTGGACAAAAAAATCACAATTTTATTTTATTTTATCAAAAAAAAAACACCAAATTGATTATGATTTAATTTGAAACAAGCCAATGCGACACCATATCAAATAGAGGCTACACGAACGAAAATTTAAGGGCAAAGTTTCGTAAATTTATTATATATTTTAAAATTCATTTTTCCTAGAAAGAAATTATAAGAAATATTAGTAATTGCTACAATTCATTTTCGTCCACTATTTATTGATTCCCATTTTCATAAAATTTGTACAAACAATAAATTAAAAACATTATACACTTTTAATTTAGGGATATTTTTTTAAATAAAAAGATTTCCTTGACCAGGTACCCACTTGGTCAACCCGAAAAGGACTCGAATAATTTTACATTCTACTACTATAGGTTTTTTTGGAAAACCATATAGCCAACTTTTTGAGTCTTTGCCCACATAAAATTTAACCTTGCATGATAAATTGTCAGCAACAGGAAATATATACTTTTCCACGCTTTTTTCCTCGAATTATCGACGCTAAAAACTGTCAATATGTAATAAACCGACCACTTTTGTAAGCATCGCCTATTTTTCGACGCTTTAAAGTACGAAAACTTAAAAGTTTTTGACACTTTTGGGCGTGACAAGGAAATTTGTTTACAAGGAATAAGTCACCACTAGCGATGACGGCTTACTCGAAAATAAGTCGTCCCTAAAAGTCGCCACCGCTAGGGACGACTTATTTTCTCATGACGGCTCCATCTTACCTCGTGAAGTGGACGATAATTCGGGAATTACTCTCCAAATGGAGGTCAAGTGGGATTTTTTTTAACAAGTATAACAACAACAATTCAACAACAACAAACGAGTGTAAATCTCAAATCCCCTTCAATGTTGTGCTTTTTTAACAACTATGCTTTTTTAAGGTGAAAGACTCCAAATTTTTGGTTACATAGTTTGTTTTTGTTTTTTGGTTGCTCAAGTCTTTAACGATCTCACACCCGAATGTTGTGGACTTTTGGCGAGTCTACCAATAAGTAGCTAAGTCTCGTTACCACTCTAACCTGGTGTATTGGATTCGATTAAACGGTCAAAAAAAAAAAAGAAAAGATTAGTTGGGGAACATGCCCAGTCCCAGACCCCCGTGCAACATACCGGTACAACTTACAAAGAAGGTACACACAATATTTCTCAACACGACTGAAGCAGAGACACAAGTAGCAGGTACTTCAACCTTCTTTTCTCACTTACCCCATTTCCCCCTCTCTTTTCTTTTTCATCTGATCTTATGATGCTCTTTTGTGGATACTGTGCTCCCTCGATGCATGTGAATATATCAGTCCAGTCCCACCTGTTTTGTAATTTCCACAATTGTATGTTGACATGTGATCATTGGAAGTTGGTAGCTAGTGTTGTTTTACGTGATTCAAAGTTGGGTGAACTTTATATCTTTCAATTCAAAGTTAATAAGTAATCTTTTTATGAAATTATTTAGGGATATTGATTCCACCAATATGTTCAACTCCAGTCTCCAGTCATGTTTTTTTGTTTGTAATATTAGCAATGTTTAGAAAGTGTGGTTCAGGCACTTTCAGCGGCCTCTTATCTCTGTTGTTCCTTGATATTTGTTATTAGTATTGGCATTGGAGTAGAAAGCATTTTCTGTCTTTCCATGTTGGTCTTACTTTGCCAACTTATTGTACTTTTTGACATTGAAGAATGAGGTTTTTTGGAAGGTGAGGGAAGGGTGATATGTGTTTCTGTTACCTTTAGTATAACGGTCGGTTTAATCTCAACTTCTCAGCTGAATCCTTGATGCATCAATATTATAAGTAGACTGAGAGTGAGGCCGAATTTAGAAGCTTAATTTAAGTAGGCATATGGAAATGGCTTTTGTATATTGCAGCAGCTGAGTTGATTGAAAGAAACACTACCGAGAAGTATTTTTTTTTGGTGTGTGTGTGTGTGTGTTTTTCTCGCTGTTTCTTTGGTTTTTCTGTTGTATCTTGCAGCAACTGAATCCTTCATCTCGCTGTTTCTTTGGTTTTACTGTTCTGTCAACTACGATTTATGATGATCTGATTTAGTATGTGAATGATTTTTGCATTCTGATGAAGTGGACTATGATTGTGATTGCAGCTTGTCTCGTGCTTGTAAGCATATTTTTCCATGTCTTCCGTCAATTAATCTCTTTCGGGGTAAGGCTACGTACATCGGACCTCCTCAATACCCCATCTGTGATGGGAAAACACTGGGTTGTTGTTGTTGCTGTTGTTTCCGTCAATTAATAGTTTTCAGATGGTGGATTTGTGTTGAGAAAATGAGCTCTTGTGATGTAGAATAATAAATAGTTTCTCATTTATTTTGTTCTATGTCCTTCAATCTCGCTGGTTTTTTTAGGTTTTCAGTTCTGTCAACTATGATTTATGAAGATCAGATTTAACCTGTAAATGGCGGTCTGATGAAGTGGATTATGATTGTGATTGCAGCTTATTTAAAGATTAAGCTTGGATGATCTTCAACTTCTGCTTTGTATATCTTTGATGGAGGTAGAAGAGATAGGACGAGTGGTGATTGTAAAGCCCATAGCTTTGAGACCTACTATTTCTGGGTTTAAATATTTCTCAGATCTTCATTCTGCTGCCGTTGATACCTCGCCATCATCTGCCAATGGCTGCTCGGAAGATATAGTTGCTGCCATAAGGCCCAAAACATTGAGGGTTAAGTCTGCAAGGGGCCAGGCTACACAATGTCAGGTCAAAATGTTTATACTCTTGTTTATCCAAAAAGCTGAACGGGAAAAAACTGGTATGGCTTACTTTAATATTTAACTCTGACCTCGGATGTATTGCTAATGTTAGGCCGAGGCTTCTGGCGCTCTTCATTGTTCATCTGATAAAGTTGGTAATTTGGAGAACGATTGCACTGCAGTAGTGAAACCAATGGCAAAAGTGGCTTCCAGGAGAACGTTTTCTCTCCAGACTAATATGGTTAGTGCGGAGTGTTTGATGATCAACTTCTAGCAAAGCTTTCTTGATTTTAAAACATTTGTTTCCTTGGGGAGCAGGGCATTACTAGCGCTGTTCATCAACAGGCATTGACCCAGGTCGAGGCGGCACAATCAATTAAGGCCCCTAACACAGCGCAAAAAATGGCTTATGTAGCACCTAAAGTTACGGTTTTCAGTTCAGCTGATATTGACCAGCAATCTTATGATGGGTATAATTGGAGGAAATATGGTCAAAAGCAAGTGAAGGGCAGCAACTATCCGCGAAGTTATTATAAGTGCACATCTTCAGAATGCAATGTAAAGAAAATGGTGGAGAGATCATTGGACGGGAAGATATCAGAAATCGTGTACAAGGGTGAACATAACCACCCAAAGCCGCAACCCTCTAAGCGTGGGTCATCTGGTGTACATGATAATGCGGCATCCAAATCGCGTAAAAGTAACTGTGCAACTGATGATGATGAATTTCCAAAGCAGCTAAATGCGTCTGAAGCGTTGCCTGAATTACTTCGGGATTCAACAAACATGGAAATGGGTTCTGATGGTCGGACTCCAACCAGTTCAGTTGGAGTAAGTGGGGATCATCAGGTACAATTCAAGGTTCCAGAGGGTGTTGATAAAGAACCCAAAACCAAGAGAAGGTAACACATTAGCAATCGTGTAAAATTAAATGCCAATAGCTTAATGTTAGCATAACATTTTGTATTCTTACATGTAGACTGTCCACCTTCTGTACATGTTAGGTTTATTAATCAAAAGAATGGAGATGGAACCTCAAGTGAAGTGCCGAACAATGTGCAGCCTGAAAGCACTGGTGATGGTTTTCGCTGGAGAAAATATGGGCAAAAAGTTGTTAAAGGAAATCCATATCCCAGGTTTGTGCTTGGCTTGCATTAAAACTATTATTTTTGCCAATTTTATCCACGTAAAAGGAATTAGTTTTTTCAGTTGTTGGTGCTTAGGTGTGGCCTAGTGGCCGTTTATCCAGAAGTTGAATTCTTGAAATGATCTACTCTACATCACCTCAAGAGCCAATTCGGACTGGTGCAATTGATCCTCTCCCCATCCGGAACGGCCACATAATCATAGTCAGTTATCATAAATTTGAGTAGCTAATAATGCAATAGGTGACTGCGGACAAACAGACTAGACAGACGCATTATCATGTTGTTTTACCTCTTTTTGTTTTCTCTCTTTCTTTATTTGATTAGCCTTCTCCGCTCGTGATTCGCGTGAATTCCTTTGTTCTTTTGTTCCTGGTTTCTTTTCAATAAAAAGGGCAAGTACGGCCGAGCAGGCTGCCTGTCTTTTCTCGGTGACTAATGTGACTGCCTTTGTTATGTTATGTTTCTTTTTTTTTTTACTTTATCAAAATTCCCTCTAACCTCTTACTTCTGATAAGATTACTTTGCATGAGTAATGGTTCTTATTGGCAAAATGATAAGTGGAATTGTACTGCAGTTTTGAAACTTGAATTTGTTTAATAAAGAAAAGTGAAATTAATATACTTGACCCTTCTGAATATAAAATTTTCTTTCCATCAAGGCCCCCGTTTTGACTCTGTCTTTTTGTTGATGATTGGGAATCAAATCCCAAGGGAAGAGGTATGGAAGCTAGAATGGGAAAGGACAATGGAAGCTAATGGAAGGATTTGTTTCTCCATTTCACTATCTTTTTTTTTGACTGCAAATCCTACTATTTCGACGGGTGCCTGATTCGGTGGAAGGAATTGGATTTCTCCCAATTGTATTCCAATGACTGAGAGAGGGATCAAATCGCTTTTTATCGTGTAATATTATGCTAAAGCAAAATATTTTTTATAATAAAGATAAGTGGCAAAAAGTAGGGCCCTCATTTTGAATGTTTGCACGTGTCCTCAAAATTGTGTTAGCCGATCGCAATCAGTTTTGAAATTAAGGTTATGTTGTTGTTGTCCTCCTCAAAATCGCAGGTGTGTTTGAGTTAGAGTTGAAAGTGATAGCTCAGACAATGAGTTCAGTTCGGTTGATAGTATATACTCTGACAATGGCGAGGATTTATTGTTGGATGAACTCAGAAGATCCATGGTAGTCCTTTAGGTTGAGAGGATAATTCCCACGTTACGGAGAGCTCAACTTCGAAACTAAAGGATATTTCGTCAGGAAATGGTGAGGGAATTTCTGATGAAGTCAGAAATATAGATAGTTCTTTGAAGGCGGGGAGCCAACTGGATAATATGAATGATATGGGTAATGTGGCTTCAACACTAGATGTGTCTCTGGAACATGAGAGTCAGCAAGGTGATGGAGTTGATTGTGGTAAGATTATTTCACCAGCAATTGAGGCCAATCAAGAAGAAGGTTCTGCGCTTTTGCCACGGGGAGGAACTTTTAGTCTTGGGGACTTAAAGAAGAGTGAGCATCCACAGAACCTCCTGGGCATGTTGTCCTTGGCATTGGTGGACTCGACTTGCAAGGACATTAGGGCAGATTGTCGAAGCCAACCCAGGAAGTGTTAGTGGAGTAGGGAACTTGAAAAACACAAGACTTCTGTTAACTATTGTGGTAATAGTAGTCTATTCAACATAAGTCTTAGGAAAGGCTTCTTAATGGGAAATAACTCTTGCAGGGTTTTATGGTTTGCTTATTCTAGAGGACATCTTGTCCTCTTTGTACTAGTTTCTGGATTAGTAAAATAGTATCTAAAAGAAATTAATTATCGCAGGTGTTTTCCTGATAATTTTCAACTATGTTTCTCTTTGCAGAAGCTATTATCGGTGCACAAGTCCCGAATGCAATGTCCGGAAGTATGTCGAAAGAGCATCGGAAGATCCCACAGCTTTGATCACAACTTATGAAGGAAGGCACAACCATGACATGCCAATGAAGAACACTGATACCTCTCAGCAGCTTTAATCAAGTTATATGGCCTATTGGCCTGATTCTCTAACCTCCGCTAGGAAGAAAGAAGCATTGAGCTAGTGATTGATGATAATGCTTATTTTGGGTTTTCAGATGCATGTATATGTATATATTTATGATAGAAGCCAATGTAAACGAACACATACTGGGTTTGATAATTTCAAGTATTCCGGTTTCTTATGAATATTGATGGGTTGCTCCTACTAGACCATAAGTTTGTAGTTTCTGTTAATCCAAGAAGTATTCAAAAACACCCTTTTGCAGCTGAGATCTCCGTAGTTCATCCAAAGTTCCTGTCATGATTGGTTGTATGTTTTGTCGCCCTTAAGCTCTCAAATAAATTATGTTCCCCGTATGTATTTCAAGTTTTATATAAACGCAACTATAAGTGGTTATTATGTCCAATATCTCATTAACTACCGAAAATCTTATAAAAATGACCGGCAAATGATTGTTTTTTCGAATTCCCTGATGTAAGCTCCAAGCTCATGTGTTAGTTCATAACATGTGAATGTAAATTTTTTTTATCTCAATATCCACACGTAATTATAGCATATCATTGGCAATTCTCACCTTGTATTTTTTTTTTTATCAGGCAAAGAGGAATACTTACATCGTACATCCGGTTTACCTTGCTCCATACACCCTTTTTGTTTATTTATCTTGTTTTAGGCCCAATACTTTATAAAAAATAAAGGGCCAAATCTTTTAATCATCTACATAACAAGGTAGGTGTACGATGATCATTGTACACCAGGTGTATGGTATAAATTGTCGTCAAAGAGGGACTCCCTCTTGGGATTCTTTTCCCATGCCTCATATTAACCATAGGGATTCTTTCCGGAGCAGTCTGGGCCAATGAGGCATTGGGATCATATTGGAATTGGGACCCAAAGGAAACTTGGGCATTTATTAGAGGGACTCCCTCTTTGGGCATGGCTAAAGGGCATCTCCTAACGAACGGTCTCGGATATTCCTAGAATTAATTACAGTAGGTGCTCCCCAAAAGGTTTGAACCCATGACCCGGTCTCAACTTATATTTTAATAACAATATTAATGGGATATTTAAGTGATTGAGTGTCAAAACAATTAAAAAAATTAAATTTCTTTTAAAAGAAAAATACTCCGTTATATCATCTTGTTCTTTTTTTTTTTGTAAATAAAAATGGAAAATGGCTAAACTACCCTTACAATTTACAGGCTAATTGATATGTTCTATAAACGCAACTATAAGTGGTTATTATGTCCAACATCTCATATAACTACCGAAAATCTTATAAAAATGACCTGCAAATGATTGTTTTTTTTAATTCCCTGATGTAACCTCCAACCTCATGTGTTAGGGCAAGTTTATCCCTACAACTCACTTGCAACTCTTCACTAATTTCTATGCATGCCACATCATCTTACAACTCAATTTTCACTTCCACATTATCCCTACAACTTTGTTACAACTTTTTCACAACTCCTTTAAATTTGTGCAAATGTTTTGTTTTTTCAAAATAAAGCTTGGATGTGTGTAATTTGAGGAGAAATAAAATATAATAATCAACTAGTATTTATTGAAAAAAAGAGAGAAAGTTGTAAGTAGAGGTATTCATATGAATACCCCATCTTACAACTTTGTGAGAGTTGTATCATGATTATCCCTACAACTTGGTTTGCAACTCCCTTGCAACCCACTAAAGTTGTAGGGATAAAGTTGCCCTTACACATTTGTACTTGGCTAGTTGACAAATTAAGGGCCTATTCTCCACGACTTTAGTTCAATTCAATTTTTCTCGGTTTACAACTAGTGAACGTAAAAAGTTTTGACATTGATATCCATACGTAATTATAGTAGATGGCGAAATTGCTATAAATAATCCCTACTTCGGCCAATTATCCTAAAATAATCCGTATTTTGAAAATTGTTAGGAATAATCCCTACTTTGACACTTGCGTCCCAGAACAGTTTAATAAAATTTTAAAGTATCAAAAAAATTAATTTTTAAATTTTGGTTGTATGCATATCAATTAGAATTGGTGCATTTTCTAATCAAAACGAATATAAATGGCTTCATGTGAGGTTAATTTATTGAAAAATCTTGTTATAAACATGAACTAGTCTGTTATGGGTCACAAATGCTCAAATATTGATTATCCCCAACAATTTTCAAAGTAGAGATTATTGTGGGATAATCGGCTCAAGTAAGGATTAATACCAACAATTTTGCCATAGTATATTAGTATATCATTGAAAAGTCTCACCTTATAGTTTAAGGTACATATTGATATGATATGATAAGTGATTGATTGTCAAAACAATTAAAAAAAATTCAATTTCTTTTAAAAGAAAAATACTCCGTTATATCATTGAGTAGTTCTTTGTTTGTAAATAAAAATGGAAAATGGCTAAACTACCCTTGCAATTTACAGCCTTGCTGAGTTAGAAACAAACAAACAAACAAACATCTTGTTCGTCTGATCGTCTCCCTTGTCCTCTCCCCTCCCGAAAGCATAATAACCAAAATAAAACACGAAAACTAACGTTCTTGTGCCTGTTGTTGGTGGGTGGCTGTGCTTACGTTAAATCAATTGAAAAAAAAAGTAACCTCAGCTGAGCTAACCAGCCCAGCCATGTTAACAACCCAAGGAAAACCCTTTTCTACCCTCGACCCTTCCCTCTCCCCTTCTCCTTCTGCTTCCGCTACCTCTCTTCCTCTCCCTTTCAAGGTATGTTTATTTATTCTCTATTAACAAATTTTCATTTTGATCTTCTTGTACTAGATTCTTCAATATTATGTATTTATTTCATTTTTTGCAGTTTTAAGCTCGTGGGGTGGGTCCCTTTTATCTCTCTTTTTTTTGCCAACTTGATTCTATTGTATCAATGTTTTTGGGTTTGTTGGATTTTTGGCTAATTTGATCATTCTTTGTGGTGAACAAAATTTGCTTATTATTGTCAGCTCTTGTTACTTGTCATGTTTTGAGCTTGGTTTTGTTGGGTTTACTGAATTTATTGGTTATTGTTAATTGTAGCTCAATAGTTAGTCGGCTTTGTGATTTTTGTTAAGAGAGTTTGTTGGTTGTTGATTATTTTTGTTCAGAGTTCATTGTTGGTTGGTTCTCGGAGCGGTTTTGCAAGACGGTTGTATGTTGTACAACGTAGCTATGGTCGGTGGTCTACCGTTCAGTCACTTCGTTCAAATAAAAGGCTAGGTGAGTCTCTTTGGATTTACCGTGATTGAATACGTTTTTACTTTCGTATGGTGTCTGAATGAAGTCGAATTGGTGGGCAGTCGACCCGTTCCTATCTTTAGTCTTTGTACAAGCCCCTCGTAATGTTGAAGCAATGAACCAAGTCTATGGTTCTTGTGTATTGGCTAAGCTAGGGAATATGACCGTTGCGTTCTTTAGAATTTTAAAGTTAGTTTCATCGTGTTGCGTCCTGCTTTGCATTGGGTTGCAAACTTGAATTAGATGACAGCCTGATTGATTGTTTTGTGGCTTATAGTTCTACTTATTGTAAGTTTCTGACCACCTTTTTACTTCGGCATTTAAGTGAAGGGTTTTTATAACAAGTTTGGATGTTCGGAACTGAAGGGTTTTCGGAACAAGTGCTTTTTTAAGTGGTTCATGTATATGACCCCAAAAGTAACAGATTTGAGATCTCATTTTAAGGGTCCTTTTCTATTGAGAAAGTAAGCTCTTTGTCACAAACTTATACGGAGTAACAATTTGTTTTTTTAGATTCTCATGAAACATGAGTGCTATCATACACCTTTTCTCAATATAACATCTGCATTTCTATATAAAAAAAATAACTATTATGTGACAAGGTGCTGCAATTTTCTTGATATTTAAGACTGGGTTTCTTGTAATGGGCTTGCTATTATAATATAATATGTAAAGAGTCCTTCAATGAGGATTTCACTTGGCGACATCCTTCAATCAGATGATTGTTACTGTACAATAGAGTAAGCACAATGTTGCATGTCATGCAATTTCACTGTTGCAAATCTTCTTTCTGACCCTTACTCCTTGGTCTGTTTGGTATTCTAGTGTTCAAGTGTTATGATACATCTGATCATTGCTAATAAGTATTACTTGTTCAGTTGTTCTGTTCCAGTTTTTTTAGTCTCAAGTACATATTGCACCGGAGTATGATAAAAAGAAAAGAGTGACAAGTTTACCCCCTTTCTTCTTGGTAAAGGGGGAGAGATAATTTTGAATTATAAAAAGCGGGTTTTGGACTTTTGGTAAAGTGTGTGAAGTGAATATAAAGGAGGGACTGTAAAAGTGAGGGGTTTATTTTGCTAAAAAAAGGTTCTAGGATAAATATTTTGGGATGAAGGGAGTAACAACTAATGACTACCAAAACCCTGAGTGGGTAACTCAGTTGGTAAGACTTCTGAGATTTATTCCAGAGGTTTCAAGTTAAGTCTCCTCAGGGTCACCGGAGGTTTTACCGGTAGTTAACTTCAGGGCCCATGGGATTAGTTAGGCGAAGCCTAGATACCCATGTTATCTAAAAAAAAAACTATAAAAAAAAAACTATTGGCTACCTCTATGTGATTGCCCTTCTGCAGAACTATGCAATTGTTATTTCCCCATGCCGAAAATAGTTTTCCTACCCCTAGAAGAGAAGGTTTTATTTTTTGGGTGGGATTTGGTGAGGAAGATTTGATTATGTGGTTCGCTCGAACATGAATTCCTCACACGTCATGTCTCCATAGCTCCAGTTTGGATCTTTCTGATTGGTGGGAGGAGGGGTGTGGGGGGGGGGGGGGGGGGGGGGGGGGG
>ONZK01002945.1:72894-86585 GCA_900322385.1 Pharnaceum exiguum
GTACGGTGGTGGTGGTGGAGGGGGAGGGTTCGGGCATCATCAGCAGCAGCAAATGAGTGTGACAGGTAGCGCGGCGGGCAGTGGGGGTGGAGGTGGTGGTGTCAGGACGAGGTAGGTCAAGGAGAGCCATTATATTGCTCCAGAACATCAACTACCGAGTGTAAATCCCTATTCAATGGGGTTTTGGGGGGGTCAGTATGTACGCAACCTTACCCCTATTCAAGAAAACAGAGAGGTTGTTTACAAGAAAAGAGATTGTGGAGTGTTCTTTGTTTTATTTTGGGTGTCGAGAAAAGGGGGAGGGTGAGTAATGATGATGTGAAGAGAATAGAGTGGGAAGTGTTATTAATGGGGTTAAGATAAATTAAAGGGGGAGGTAATGGAATGTGATGTAATGTGATAATGTGAATTCCTTAGTATGATGATGATGATAAATTGATAAATATTGTTGTTGTTACTAAATTAACTGGTGGTGGGAGAAGGTGAGGGGCTAATGTGATGTGGATGTGATTATGATTGGAGGAATTGTGTATTTTATGAGGAATCCTCAGACAATATACTGCTATTTTTAAGTGATGTTTTTGAATTCAAGAGAACAGATTCTTGATGTTATGTAGATCAGCTATATCTGTTGTCACAGTTTTACTTCATTTTTCTGTGTCATGTTGTGCAGTTCAGGCGTTCAGCTTGCTAGATATGGTCGGTTCAGTTTGCTAGATAAAGATTAGTTTGGTTTGAAGTACATAATTGGTAGGTTTGAGAATTTACGGTGAGTAGTTGATGTACACTTTCTCACATTGAAAAGGGGAAAGCTACGCTAGTAGTTAAGTCAGTTGGAGTCTGGAGACAGTCTCCTACAAAAAATTGTCAGTTGGAGAAGGAGACAACCTTCAACAGTTCAACTAACTCTGTACTGATCAGATCAAATGCAGTTTTGCACCAATGAGTGTGAAGTCTATTGCAGTTTTGCACCAATGAGTGAGAAGTCTGAGAACTGAGAAAGTAGAATGAACTTACGACAAGAAAAGTTATATTGCCCCACTGTTTGTGTTATGCACTTTAATTTCTTAGTCTTGCTTCTCAAACAAAAAAAAAGAAATTATTTGTCTTAGAATTGGGCTCGTAGCTTCGTAGCATTGGGCTCGTAGAATATGGATATGTAGCAAAGTCCACCTTGTTAGTTTGAAACTTGGAATTGCAACGTTATTACCCAAAGAATTTATGATGTTCTTTGAACCAAGACATGAGAATTCAGTGCCGGTAGGAAAACATGCGTACAGACTACAGAGTACAGGAGCAACCAAGAGTAATTAGCCACTTAGGGTGTGTTTTGGTTAGCAGTTTGTTTTGGTCGACCGGAAAGATAAGTAAAAAAAACTAAAGTCAACTGAAACAAATCTAATTTGAATTGAAAAAAAACTTAATCGTAGTACTGTCGACGAATAAAACAGCCTTAGCCTATGTGCAATCTGAAATTGAAAAACAATGAGCAATGAGTTCTCCACACAACGACCTCCTTACATACCCGTCTCAATCAAATGGCATCCTCTCTGAGAAGCCCATGAGGCCAAGACCATCTATAGATTTCGAAAATGCAGCTAAAATGACTACTCATCGTGAAACAATTGGTGCGAAAGCCTTTCGCGCCGTATCATTTACAACTTAAGTTTAGTCATGTACTCATGTTCTATTCTGTTTTTTTACAATTTAGCTCGTAACTTGTACACGTAAGAAGTTTGATTCCGATATCCATTCACATGTATTAGTTTATAATTGGAAAAGTATCACAGTATAATTTCGAAAAAGTACAATATTAATAAGACTTTGATAATTGATTGAGTGTCAAAAAAATAATGACACAAAAAGTTCATTTTTTTCCAATTCAATTCAGTTCCGTAAAATTCAATTCTAAAGAACATCCCTATTTAGCAGAAGTAGCCGCATCAAAATTGATCTAAAGAACACTAGGCTTTAATTCAACAGAAGAGGCAAATATGAGCAAATCACATCGTACACGTACATGATCGTACCTATCACCATTCACCTTTAATATTAGGTAATAAAAAATATGGAAAGTTAAAATTTTCTTGAGGGGTTGGGCCATTGGGGTAAACCATGATATAAGTATTAGAAGGATTAGAAAATTGTTGCTAAAAAGGTGCTACGTATGCACTGTCATTATGCTATGCTCGTTCATTAGTCTAAGAAGCTCATAATATTCAACTAGGCTCATAGCATTTGGTCTTAGTAAGAACCTAAGATTGTTTTTGGAGAAAATATGAAATACAGGAGCAATATGGCTAGACTCACTAATTAGTCCACGAGCATCAGTTTTTGCACTACGCTGAGCAATATGTAGCTATAATCTGAAATTGGAAAACTATCAGCAATCAATTCTCCACTAGTGGCGAAGTCAGAAATTCATTTTAGTAGTGTCACTAGTATAAACACCTCTAGAAAAATACAAATCTAACAATAAATATTAACTAATTTGAAAAGAAACAAAATTCACCCCAATGGTGTCACAAGACACCACTTGCTTCAATATACCTCCGCCAATCTTCTCCACACAACCTTCTCATAGTGAGTCCGTCCCAAGATCAACCAAGATTGAATGCAAGCCTCTCCTCTCAGCGGCGCAGTCCATGACTCACAAGAGAATCCTTATATTAAAAACTGCTATAAGTAGACCAATATCATCAAAAATCAAGAGAAATTGATGCGAACGCCTTTGAATCAACATTATTTGGCTGAGGCACCCTGCCTTGGCGTCCCAAACATGGGACTTGTTCGAGGCATGGCCTTCCCAACATGGTACTTGGCCAAGGCAGCCTGGCTCATGGCCGAGGCCTGGCATACCCTAGCTTCCCAACATGCATGACACTTGTGGTATTACCTACCATGACGCGCCTAGCGTCGCTTTGTTGGATGCATGTCAAATTATCGAGGAATAACACTTATCTTATCTTTTATAGGTTTTCGAAAGCTTATTTAATTAATTCGCAAGCTTATTAAATTCCTTTTTGAACTTCTTTTCACGTTCTATGTTTTAGGTGATGACTACCTAATTAAGAATACTCTAACTAAAAATGTTCAAATAAAACAAGATTTTATTTCATCAATATAAATAACAACATGAATAATATACATTTTTGATTAAGGTATTAAAGTTGAGAAATGTAACTGATAACTTTGTTTTTCATAGAGGCTGATTGGGTAAAGTGAAAAACTTGTCAATGATGTGAGCTTATCATATAAGCTATTTATGACATTTGATTGACTAGAAGTTATCTTATTTTAATACACATTCATGAGAAAGGTTTATTTTTCTTCTTTGTGCACGTAGACACCAAAAAAATTCTTCTTTGTACATATTTCAATGTAATCAATATATATATAATAATGTAGTTAACTCGATCGTTTTGTAAGACCATTTTCAATCTAAGGAAATGAAAGCAACATTGTCCATCTATTTACTTCTATTTTCCATGTGATTAATCCAAACCCGACTCAATTAAAATAAACCCGATTAATCAAAATTAATTTCTATACTTGCATGCTTGACTAGTTAGGACCAATTGGCTATTCATATGTGGCAATAACCTAATTTTAAATTTAGGGATTATAGATTATGTATTCCCATTCACTAAAAATTAACCAAGTGAAATAACTTCGATTAAGGTTAAAGGGGGATGATTAATTTTCTCCTTTTATTTGACTTTGAACCATTCAAAGGGCCTTATTCAATCATGAATTTCGATCATAAAAAATCCCAGGCGATTTCAAACACATCCACAATACCGTTCTATTCCACTTAAACTCCATTTTTATCAAAATCAAAGCGCTTCTGCCTTGATTACTTTGTCAAACCCAAATCGATCAATTTCTGTTTCCAAAATTACATCTTAAAATGCAATTTGACATGGGTATGAAATCCCATGTGATTATAATTTAAAACCGAGTCTAAAAGAAATTGGGTACGAAAACTCCCATTAGGCTTAAACTCATTTTCATAAACTTAATCGATTCAATTTGGAACACAAATTATGTCAATTAGCATTTCCTTTTGTTTATTATGACAATCCACATTTCTATTTATGCCTCCCATGATCGAGTAAGGTGCTTTGTAGAACTAAGTAGGACTTTGATCCATATTGAACCCAAAATTCAATATGGTACATAGTTCACTTCAACTTCAAGCCTGCCATATGTAGATAACACATTGGATCTACCACAGTTTATTCCGTATGCTATATGAATACATGCACAATTCCATTTACACGTACATGTTTATATGATTTCCTTAATCCCAATCGTTGACAATTCAATGAGGATATGACTTATTAGTAAGAGCCCGTAGTCGCTACCTAGTTTCTCTCGTTCATTCGTTCGTACACTCTAACTTAGATCCTTACCTAGTTTTACTTGTTCGTTTGATCTGTCCACAAAAATATTAGTCTTTGTAGTTGTACCGAGTTATTTTCCAAGTCTCCTAATTGATTTTCTTCATGGTTATCAATTTAAAGGTCGTCCCGTCCGAAATTGTCCTACTCGGTTAATAAATGAGGTGATAACTTCAACTTTCCATTTATTGGTCATACTCCATCCTGTGGGCGTATCTCTTCGGAAATACGTCTATCACAAAGTGTACGGATACTTCGATTTCTGTATTTGCCGATCTAACCCCCACAGGCCACACTGCATAGTCTTTAACTAAAAGACAATGCACTCCTAACCCAAATATAGCTTTTGAATAAGTTGTAGAGTTGCAATTTATTAGGTATGTGCAACTTAACTTCCCGCTCAACAAATAACCAACTACTCCGTATGCATTACTGCGAAATAACCAAAACCAAGACAACATATGATTGATGTACTAATAAAATGAAACACAATTGATTCTTAATTAAGAGAGCGTGGCTTTTTACAACTTTGGTAATTAGAACTTTCTTGCACTTTTTGTTCTATAAAAGATAGCTCTCCATGGATTTTCCTACATTGGAATTGACTCACGAGTACGTATCTTTGAAAAGTTAATGGAGTGGAGAGGGGTAAATAAGCCTCCGTTCTTTGCGGGTTTTGAACTCACCTTTCTCTACACACATTGCTTGTAAGGATTGTGGTTCTTTTGAAGGGTAGATCCTCATCATCACTAATTAATTTACATTCTCTTCCAAAAAGTGTTTTTTTTTTTTACAACAGATACATCAAACTAGTAACTAAAAGGAGAAAGTTCCCGTTTTCTAGCCCTAATAGCGCCATGAAGTTTTTGTTTCCTAAGTGTTGGAAGATAAGGCCTTCAAAAAGTACAAAATTGATAACTTCAACATAGTGATGCTTTACATGTTAGAATACACTTATACTGTTCAATAATGGACTTACACTTGCTAATACTTTTAGCTATTGAAGGGACTCTAAATGGATTCCAGGTCCACTAAACCATACTTAACTTATTATTAAGTCCTTGATTGTGGAGAACAGTATAAGTAGCTGCAAAAAGAGAAAACGAAATAGCCCGAATAATGAAGAACAAATTAAACTTATTCCTCCAGATGTCTGCTTCATTAGGAAAGAATTTTAAAAATGTTGTAGGTCTAGATATTGCAAACTATTGCCTATTGGTGGCATAAATTTGTCTAGATGGCGGCACTGGTTCGAGATCAAGTGTCGGTTTGGGAATAGTGAGGTCCCACCAACAGCAATATTTGCTACATTTTCAAAGGACCCAGATGAAAGACCACATGCAATTGGCTGTAAGAATAATTAACAAAATTTAGAATATCACCCAAAATAATACAGTGCGGTGAGACGTAGGCCCTGCATGGACAAATTGAGTAAGACATCATAACAACCTGGACCAGTTCATAAACACCTTCTCACCCACACCTCCCCACTTTATATACTTCTCAATTCTCATACAAATCACTGATATTACAATCCTTACACTCTGCTTCCCCTAGGCTCTTAGTTTCCTGGCCTACTGTTAAACCATCCGTTTAATTACCCTTTCTCATCACAATGCACCTTCTTAGACTAGCAGCAATGGCAGCGGCTTTGTCCCTGCTACTAGTCTCCCTCATCTCCACTGTCAGTGCCACCCACGACATCACCAAAGAACTAGCTAAATACCCTGAGCTCTCCCAATTCTGCGAGGCCCTCAACAAAACTCACCTGGCAGCAGAGATCAACCGCCGTCAGACAATCACTGTCTTAGCTCTAGACAACGCCGCAATGGGGGCCCTCAATGCTAAAGGCTTGTCCCTTCCTACCCTACGTAACGTGCTCTCCCTGCACGTCCTGGTGGATTACTTCGGAGCCAAGAAACTTCACGAGATTGAGGATGGCACTACCCTTGTTGCGTCTATGTACCAGTCCACTGGTGATGCTGATGGCAATTCAGGGTACGTAAACATCACTGACCTTAATGGTGGGAAGGTTGCCATGGGCCCTGCAGACTCGACCGAGCTCAATTCCCACTTTGTGAAATCTGTGCTATCTAAGCCATACGAGATATCAATCCTGCAGATCAGTCAAGCTCTTGACTCAGCTCAGGCCGAGGCACCTGCACCTGAGCCTAGCAGTACTAACTTAACCTCAATTTTGGCTGATAAGGGCTGCAAAG
This sequence comes from Pharnaceum exiguum, assembly GCA_900322385.1. Classification (NCBI taxonomy): domain Eukaryota; kingdom Viridiplantae; phylum Streptophyta; class Magnoliopsida; order Caryophyllales; family Molluginaceae; genus Pharnaceum; species Pharnaceum exiguum. The sequence continues at coordinate 79,517 of ONZK01002945.1, forward strand.
TTTTTGCAAAGAAGCTCAGTGACACTGGTGCTGACAAGACTTACCAGGTTTGTCATATATACCTTCAATCAATGCTTTTATAATCAATACATTTCGTATCTTAGATTGATTTAAGACTACAGCTAGTAGGTACAAGTACTGACATTTCCAATTACATTGCATTTGAATATTTGATATCTCAAAACTCATCTCATACATGTGGAAGTAATTCACAGTCTGGTACACAAGAATATAATCCTAATTCCTAGCTAAGGCAAGTATCTATGACCAATTAAGTGAGGAAGGAAAGACTAGAAGGAAGAAAAGATGAAGTTAAAGCTAGAAAAGCCATGCAAGGAAAACAAACAAAAAAAGTTGAATTTGCATCTTGTCCTATGCTCAACTTGTCATGGACCACGTTCCTTGTCAATCTGAATTATGTCATTACATTCTTCTTGTTTTTTCCTTGAAGGGACTCATTACATATTTACATTATCAAGTTATTCCGATTCATTACCTGAAGGCATGAGATGGATTACTAATCTGTCTATTTAGCTGACAGCCTGACAAGCGACGCACTTGATTGATCATAATTTACTTACAAAGAATCAAACTATTTACAGAGTAACCATCATATTGTATCGTCATGATGTAATAAGCTCAATTGACAAAATCATGGTTGTAATCAATCAATTTAACAAACCTCGTTACATGCGTGAATTTCCAGGAAAACATTGACAGCGGGCTGACAGTGTTGTGTGTTGGAGACGGAGTGATGAATGCCTTCCTGCCGAAGTACAACAACCTTACTAGCGCAGGAAAGACATCCCTCATGCTATACCATGCTCTCCCAGTTTACAACTCAATGAGCATGTTCAAATCCAACAATGGCGCCATAAACACACTAGCTACCAATGGTAACAACAAGTATGACCTCAATGTACAAAACATTGGCGAGTCTGTTAGTCTAAAGACCAAGATTAACACTGCCAAGGTTACTGGCACATTGGTCGACAAGGATCCTTTGGCAGTTTACAAGATTGACAAGGTACATGAACAGCTTAAATATGTTTGTTTGATTCATCATGTCATCCTAATATTTTCCTACACGTACTTGTGTTATATCAGCCATATTAACAACAAGGGCTTCCATTGTTGCGGGTGAAAGGCCTAAATGGGGTCTCATGCATGCAACAGTTAATAAGTACATTGGTCTCATAATTTTTACTCTGATATAACAGGTGCTTTTGCCACGTGAGCTATTCAAGAAGGAAGCATCTGAGGCTCCAGCTCCAGCCCCAGAGGCCGAAGCGCCTGATGCTGCAGCTGAGCCAGATTCATCAGAAGATGATGCCGCTGATAAGCCTAGTTACAAGAAGAAGAAGAATGCTGGAGTTAAGATCAGTGGCAGTGGGTTGATACTCGCAGCTGTCTCCTTGTGCTATGGCTTGCTTGCCTTCCTGTAAATTCTACTTTAAAATTGAAAATGGAGATTAAATTATATATTGATGGCGCAGGCAGATGCCTTTGGATGTCAACATGTGAGATGAGTGACTAGATTTGGTCTTTGGTGCATTAGTGAGTGTGAATGAGCTGTTTGCTTTTGGCATTGAGTGATCACCGACGGTCTGGCATATTATCTTGTCACATGAGATTGGTGGAGGGTTGAAATTAATTAAGTTGATTTCTATTTTGGGGTGCAGATGATGATGATTTGAGATCTGATCTGGCTGTTTCAATCATTTGTTATTTATTGTATATTATTGGTTTTGAGTTTTTCCCTCTGTCAGCAGTAAAAAAGAAAGTATGATGTATACTATCATAAATCATGATAATAAGATGTTCAGTAGTTCTAAACAGAATCCACCCCACAGCATATAAACCTGGCTTTCACAGACAGTAATGGAAATGACAGTTATCAGCTAATGTCTATGACATTGACATATATACTGCACATAAGTACACAATATAGCCATGTCAGAGTTCACAAAACAGTACCATAGAAAGAAGATCTACCTGATTGGTAAAAGCATCATATACAAAGCAAACCATGTCCTGCTTCAGGTTTTTCTTTATGTTATTCCTACCTGTATCTACTAACAACAGTCAGTTCACAAAGCAAGAACTTCACAAAATGAGGAAGTTTATGTGTAAAATCACATGTCCTGACAAGATTACTTGGCTCTATCAAAAAAATTCCCCCTTTTATTCTGATATTCATAGGCTTTATTAAATGTCCAACAGGTACTTCAGCTAATTAGAGAACAGAAAAGCCAAAGGTAAACTGAGAGCGGACCTGGTCTAAAAAGAAAAACACTAATCAGTAGGGCATCAATCAGCAAGAATCCAATATTTAGAAGGTTTCTTGTGTTCATATACATAGATTTTAGGCATAAGTAGAGGACCTATTCAAAGACATACTCAAGAAGCTGTTCTACCAAAATTCTCATGCAGTACAGCAAAACTAAAGAATCAGAATCTGTACTTCATTGCCAAGTAATGGTTTCAGTCTCCAAAAGAAGGGGAAAAAAAGCAGCATATGGGAAAAGAATGAAATTGAAAAAGAAGAAAAAGTGATAAGTTCAAGAAAACTACCCAATTTAGTATCGAATCTTCGACTTTTCGGAAGCTTCTCTATCACTTTGAAAGTTCCTCATTTACTGGAAACCTGGCACTTGATTGAACAACATACTTGTAACTCCAGAGCCATCAGAAAAACAACTTACAAAAGCAAAAGCACAAACAGTTTGAAATTTTAAGAGTGCTTTCTCCAAGCTTTTGTGCACCGGAGTCTGCATCAGTAACCAGCAGAACGGGGAGTAGGGTACAAATCTCATAATCAATGATCTCGAAGTTTTATCCGAGACATCAATTCATATATAAGATTACAATTTGCTGCTTAAACATGTGGGTTATATTAGTTGTATCCTCATTCACTTCTATTACTTTCGACCATGATTTTCAACTATGGCACATCAGCACTGCATTAGTGTTCTAGATCAAATCCATGTCAATTCCAGTATTTCAGGTGATCAAAGTAGAAAATAGGACTACTTTAATTTTTTGATCAGATTGCTAGATTTGTTCATACAAAAAAGTTCTGATATTTAACCAGTATTTTCAAGAAATTCAAAGGTCATATATATGGAAATTGAAACGCCAAGTATGACCAATTTGAAAATAGTTTTGCCCATAAGATTGACACTCATCTCAGGAAATTTTCTACACCTCTTTTAGCACATAACAGTATAACACCAAACACACACTACAATTATAGTATGATACATACACCATGAGTGAGATGGGCACCTTGAATACATAGACTGGAGAGGGTTGTCAGAATAACAGAATTACATCCTCACAGAAATGGAGTGAAAAAGAAAATATCATCAAGCAATCATAGACTAATAATCCCTTGTGTCAATCCGCTCACCACCTGCAAACCTACACCACCCTCGTGGCCCTGGGTGATCAGCTGAATTGGCACCATCGCCTAAATTCTTTCAGACCAATGTCTCAGTGTCCAAAGCATATACCTCTCCTGAGAACATACCAGCACCAAGGTAGCCTAGATAACTAGGATCCACCTCCTCACCGTGTCTATATTTAAACTTGCCAATACCGACGGTAGAAAACACACTTCGTGGAGTAGCTTATCACCTGTTGTTGGCTTATCGCTACCTTAGACCACTCATTCTTCAAAAGGTCAACTTAGGCTTTGCATGTTTTTCCACGACTTGGGTTTGTATGGTTACTTACAAAGTTCTCGTATGTACTCTGTGGATCATTTTAGAAACAATCTCCGAAAAGGCTGCGTATATCAGACCTCCTCAGTACCCCATCCGAGATGGGATTAGACTGAGCTTTTTTGTTGTTGTTGTTTTACTTTCGGTGAATTGTTTGTACTGCATTTTCGTCCAGCCTGCAATTATTTGTGCTTTATTTATGCTATGATTGTTCCTTTACGTCTTTATTTTTTATGGTGTTTGCATTTTAATGGTTTTTCAAAAGTTCTATTCATCGCAGGAGCTAAGAGGCTAACAGGTTACTGTTAAGATTTTCTAAACAGTCTCCCATTTTTGGGGTAAGGCTGCGTACATCAGACCTCCTCATTACCCCATCCGAAAAAGGATTAAATGCTGGGTTGTTGTTATTTGTTGTAATTAGTCGTTAGCAGGTTTGAGTTGATTGGTACATTCACAATTAATAGTTACGGAGTAGTAGTTTTACGGTACATAATAAAGGCATCGTGAAATTGCTATGTTGAAAATGCTATCTACAACAACATTTCTTTGAACGAACGACATTTGGGACTGCTTATCAAACAAGACCATAGTCAAAACTCTCTCACAACATGAAAATACTAAATTCTATTTGCCAAGCAACCCTAAATTTTACTTGTGATTATATATCGACTGAAGTGTGAACTGTCTAAAAGAGAGCTCCAGCTTTTCTTTCTGCTCTTTTATTAGATTCTCTGTTGCAGGGGAAAGTATATACACTACATAAAAACTGATTCATAGATTAATCCCAACATGTAACCCCAAGTGTAGACGGCATAATAACACGTATACCCGAAATTCTACTTCAATTTTATACAAAATTAAAGCCACAAAACAAACTGAATACATATATATAGGAGGAAAGGCCTGAGAATATAAGCTAGACCACATAAGTTGTTAGCTGAAGAAGATGAGGAATTATTGAAGGGCACATATGTGTAAGGACTTGGTGGAGCATTATTTGTTCCGTAAGGCTCTATCATGGGAGGAGCATTCGGGTACGGGCAACATGGTACACTTCCTGGAGGACAATTATTCCCTTGAAAACCGGAAGGCGAAGGCGGTGGCGGAGATCCATATATGTAAGGATTCTGCGGTGGAGGTGGAGGTGGTGGTTGCGGCTGCGTATGACAAGGATATTGGCAGACAGTGCAATTTGTGCAAGCACTAGGGTCACCTCCACCAGCCCGTTTCTCAAGGGGTGATGATGATGGTGATGTTGAGCAAAGAATTTTATCAATTTGGAGGGACAAACAGCAAACTGCTGCTGTGAGAAATATAAGTGTCTTTCTTAGGGACATCTTACTGTGGAATAGATGCTCTATTTGGTTGCTTAAAAGAGGAAGAAACGAGGATAGGGATGATCAAATTGTTTGTCATGTTGAATTTATGAAGTAAGCCGTTTGTGCCACATTGATATGGTATATGGTTGCTTGCCACATAGTGAAGTCCCTAGGCAATGTGGCATGCTGGTATGCTACTACGAAATCAGGGGTGTTTGACTATTTGCGTGTACGAAGGAGCTTCCAACTTGTACAAAGTAGAAGATGATCATCTTGAGCTCTATTTGCAGTTTCACAAAATTTGACATGCGTAGTTATAAATAATTGAAGGGAAATTAGTAGCAGCGACAGTTTTTGATACGAGACTGCCGTATGCCCGATATACTGCTCTAGAGGAGCATTTCTTACTTTTAATGATAAACTGACTATACTCTTACTCTGGTTAACAACTTAACATCACATCTATCAATACTAGAGTCTGATAAATTGACTTTCAAACAAAACTCAACAAAATCGTCAACTTCGTTTAGCTGAACTAAATTTATTTAAATTGGTGTACTAAATTCAACTGTATTGAGACTTTTGTTTAATTTCAATTACTGTTCAAGACTCCATCAATATTGATCCTTTATAAACCCTATATAGAGAGATCTTCCCACAAATTGATATCAAAACTTATTATATTCACAAAATACAAGCCGAACTAAATTAAACTAAAGTAATCTAAAATGAATAGCCTAGAAAAAAGTTGAAATAAACTAGCATAATTATGTACTTTTTAAAAGGAAAAATATAGAGGAAAACCCCGGATTTTAAAGGAGCCCCTTCGTTCAGGTTTAGTTTTAACTTGTGAATGTTGTTGGATTTGTTTAAAATAGTGTACTAGACGGTCAAGATAAGTGTAATTGAATACATTTTGTGCAAGTAGGAAGAAATTATTCACCTCAAGGTGCTCATGCGTGTTTGTTGAGTGTGATGACTGATGCGAAATTATTTGACAGTCTACAAAATTTCATTGTAACTCTGCATCAGTTAGTAACTACAACCATGGGGGCATAACATCCAACAAACTACATCATGCTCTAACACAACTACATGCCAAGAGCGAAGTACTCACTATGAACTTTTCTTGCCTGCTGGCATAACCGACTTCCTCGAGTTGCGACCCAATGAGATGTGCTACTTTAAGAAGTTGCGGAGTCTTCTACCACTACATCGTCCAATTTTTCCGCAGATGAACTGCTAGGGGTAGTCAAAACACGACCAGTCATTGGATCAACAGGCCGGGTATCACGTGGTCCACCCTTGCGCCCCATTGCCACCATAGGGGGAGGGGGTAGCAACCCTGCTCTGAACAAAATTCTTTGTAGAGGATCTGATGGCTGGGCTCCAACTGAAAGCCAATACCTGAAATTCACGGTTGAAACAAACTAATGTTGAGAAAATTTCAAAGTTTGAGTTAGCTTATTGAAGCATAAAGACATCTACTGCCCGTTTTTGCATCTAGTAATGGAGGAAAACATAGAGCAAGCTAGAAATGGTAAGAGAATAAAAAAAAAACAAGTTATAGTCAGCGTGAACAAGTAGTCAACCCTCTATCATATGCCACACTGTATCGCACCACCACAGTAGGCAGCATCTAGAAGCTCTAGAAACCTATGCGGCAATGCCCACAAGGTAGGTGGACAGTCCACCTGTGTTTCCAGTTCTAACTATTCCAGGAACACACTAACAATACATATTCCAATATTTATAAAGAAATTCCACTCGAACATATACAAAATAGCTGAGACTGAACTCTACCCATAAACAAACAGTACATAAGCATCACACCAGCAGCTAAAGGAACAAATCAACAAACGATGTACAATTTCAATAAGTTTTTCACCACAAGAAGAGTCAGAATGTACAATGTTATCTAAACAGGTAATCTCCCTTTCTTTGATAAGAAAGATATTTTCTCAAGAGCTCCTCAAGAGCATAGAGGTGCTCTTTTTAACTTCAAAGCAATCATGAAAGCCCCCC
>ONZK01002946.1:9950-56308 GCA_900322385.1 Pharnaceum exiguum
TCTCCTTCTTTTTGTTCTTTTAGTATTCCTTTTACATATTTTTCTTGTAATTTTTCTGGTTTATATTTTGCCAAATAAATTCACTCACTTTTACAATTGTACCCCTGCTGCTTAGTTGTCGTGTAAAGAGCGAGAGAGGGGGACACTTTAAGAAAGTAAAGGACTTAACAACAAGTATGTGGCTAATTCTCAACAACTTTTAAAAATTTATTTTCAGTTCTACTTAGATAGGAAAAAATATTTTTTGGGTACCCGACCTATAATATATTCCCAAATTGCACACCCGCAGTTTGGGCCTTTACTTTTTGGATACCTGTAGTTTTAGAACATGTACCATAACGGTTCCCAATGGGAATTTCGTAATAGAAATCGTTTAAATGAGATTTATATTAGTAATTTTACCTCGGCTCTTGTTGTTGTCAATGTTGTTTTCGTCCTCTCAAAAGTGATTAAAATATAATGGGGTTTAAAAAAACCCCCTGAAACCATTCCTATTACTAAGAAATTTAACCCCATTTCATTCTGTTTGCCCCCAAAACTGAGGAAATTACAAAGAAAAATAACACACGTGTGTTAATATTACTAATTTAATAATTTATGTCTCATTTTAGACAATTTCTGTTTCAGAAATCCCATGTGGTACCATTACGGTACAAGTTCAAATAATACAGGTACCCAAAAAGTAAAGGACCAAACTACGGGTGCCCACTCTGAGAATATGACATAGGTCGGGTTCCCAAAAGTAATTTTTCCGTTTAGATAAGTTCAGCTAGTAGAAGTTTCAGTTCAATTCAACTTGCTTCTTTTGATCGTAAGAAATGGTGACACTGCTATACCCATTTGTAACACTTTATACAACAACATCCCAGTCTACGGGCCTACCCCATCTAAGATGGGGTACTGAGGGACCCTAATGTGCGCAACCTTACCCCGAAAAATCGGGAGACTGTTTCCAGAATGACCTACTTAGTACCTATATCGGAGCCTCTTTGTACCTGCAATGAAAAATCGTTAGAATCCAATGTAACCATAAAAACATAAAGTCACAGATAGACATGGAAAGCCTAAGTAACGCATAGATAAAGCCCATATAAAACACAAAAATTTCTAAGCAAGACGGCAACTACTATATAGTGCGACAACAACGTGCATTATAGAGACACTAGACATAGCAAGTCCTAGTATGCTAACCCTATACTAACAGGTCTAGTACCCTACACTAATACTCTAATCCTCATTCTCCAAGCACATGTACTCTTATCTAAGCCCATGTCCTCACTGAGTGATAGGGTAGTCATATCATGTCGTCTAATAAATTATCCTCAACTCTTTTTCGACATGCCTCTCCTTCTAACCTCACTCACAACCATGTTTTCGTACGTACGCACCAGTGCATCCGGGCCTCTCCTCTTGACATGCCCAAACCATCGCAGCCTAGTCAATTGAAAAGATTTCACTACATAGTTTCATAAATAGGAAATATTGATAGGATTTTAATAAATAATTGTGTGTCATTATAATTAAACAAATAGTTCAATTTAGTTTAATCAAGGAAATTTTATCTTTTGGGTACCTCAGGTAAACCATGCATATCGTACATATTTTTTTGGTACCTGATGTTTAGTTCGTTATCACTTTAGGTCTTTGACAGTGAAATACCAAGTTTGACCGTTAAAAATGATGACATGAAATGTAATTTTCGATTTTTGCGAATTCTCGTTTTTACCCATTTACAGTTATGCTCATACATAATACTAGACGCACAAATATCTTTTTTTTAATTATTTTGCACATATAACGGTCATTTATAATGGCCAAAAATTCCATTCTATCACAACCATTCAATCACAAATAACTATTATATATATGAAAATAACTATTATAAAAGGGTAAAAAGGACAATTCGCGCTCAAAAATTCAAAAATTACATGCCATGTAATCTTTTTTAACGGCCAAACTTGATACTTAACGGTCAAAGACCAAAGAAATAACAGAAATAAAGCTCAGGTACCAAAAAAAATATTTTCAATAACACAAGTACCCAATCTATCATACAATATGGTATACCTCAGTCTCGCATACCTAAAAGGTAAAATTTTCATTAATCAAAACCCTAGGCATCACTCTCACAAATCTGATCACACCCATTACAAACCTCTACCACCCTTATTCTCTCTCCACCTTCAACCCGGAACACCCATAACTTCCCCTTTTTGTCGTCGTCATCCCAACACCGTACCATGTCTCTTCGACGACACCACTCGTCTCACCATACATCCACACCAAAATCCAATTTGTGACCCCCTATTTCGTCCCATTTGTGACTCTTTAAGCACCATTTGTGACCCTTGAGTTTTTAATTCATGACCCTAATCTGAACACATTTTATTTGTGACCTATTTTATGACACATCTAGTTTAATTTTTCACCGTAATCAGGGATATAGTTCCGTTTTTATGATGAGAGAGAATAGGGGTGGGGGTTTATAGAGGGAGTAGTAATTATGAGGTGAGACAATAGGGTGAGGGTTATGGAACGAGAAGTTGTGGGTAGAGAGAACGCGAAGGAGGATGGGGATTTTTTTAATACACAAGGATGCACCTATTTTTGAGCAACCGACCACCCTTCGTGGTGGTTCTCAAAAAAAAGTTTTGTGCAACCGGTTACACCATAGACCCACTCCCAGTCATCCTAATCAACAGTCTTAACACTAATTAACCACAAAAAATTAAGAGATTGCATTTTTTTGTTGCAATATAATGCAACTACTTGCAAATTGCAATCATGAACAATATGTCCGCGCTACTTAGAAACTGTCCGTAGTTCCGTACTCTAGCTATATGTCGCTGAGTATGCTAACCTCTTAATTGAATAAAGTAAACAGGCGAATAACAAAAATTGTAAACAATCATCATCAGAGTGAAGTAGTGAAATACACAAATTGCTACAGACACATGCGTACAATCAAACTTCCTCAAGGCTCCATCTGATTAAGTACGTAGCCATATTCGTCACATTTCTACATTGGCTCATTGTTGTTGTGATACAAAATGAGCCAGTACCATTACTTCGCTCTCACTAGTCACTATCGTTACACAACAAATTAAGATAAGAGGCCGGTAGTTACAAATACGATGTAAGATTAATTAGCGCAACACCTTTATCTAATCTAGCTAGTAGCTACGTACCGTACTAGACATACATAAAAATAATCTTCTAATTAGCAAAAGAGGTCCTAAGTTAGCTAACTACCTACTAACATTATAATACGCTCTTTATAGCTTAGTAGCCTAGCTTAGTACTCGCTAGTAGTAGTACTTTCTCTACCTGGTTCTTCACAACATCCAAACTGGCGGCGGCTCATTCAAGTCAAGCCCAAGACCACGACCCGACCCACCACCATTACCAATCCCAAGACCCAAGCCCAAACCATCAGGCCCAACAACATGAGCATTAACATTACACCCTCTGAAATGACCAGCAGCTGTTGTTGTTGTACCACTCTGCAGAAACTCAACGAAGCGGCCAGGACGGACAGGAGGGTGACGATGATGAGGCCGAAGAAGGGGCTGTTGGACTTGGAGGTTAAGGTCCAAGGAGAGAGAGTGGGGTACTGCTGTAGGACGAGGAGGTGGTGGGAGATGAGACGAGGTCACGTGAGGAGGAGGTGGTGGGTGAGGGGTTAGGAGAGGGAAGTTGGTCTTAGCTTTGATACCACGTAGAGATCTTGCGGCGCCATCGTAAGCTAGTGCAGCTTCTTCTGGTGTGTCAAATGTACCTAACCACACACGGGTCTTTTTCCATGGGTCACGGATCTCCGCTGCGTATCTTCCCCATGGACGCTTCCTAACTCCCCTGTAGTGAGCCTCACGTGAGCTTGATGATGAGGTCGACACTGATGCCATGAAGGAGAGAGAGTGGAGTAGAGAGAAAGGGTATGTGCGTGTGCGGAAGTTTGGATAGTGAGTGAGGAGCTAGAGGGAGACAGTAGAAGGGTATGCTTTAGCTAGGCTTTATGCTTGCTGCTTCCGTATGTGACAATGTGTGATAATGAGTAGAAAGTATAGTTAATGCTAATTTTAGCTCTTGTTTGTTTCCGTTAGCCGGCTTTAATTTGTACGAGTCTACCAAGGGAAGAAGTACCATTATTGTTTTGTTCTAAGTGAAGTTTAATTAGATGGAAATATATACTCGTATGGCTTTTTTTAAAAGGAAATAAACTTACTGTTAGGGGTCGCCTGGATTCACAGTGATCATTGAGGAGTAATAATTTCTGGTGGAGTGATAAGGGAGTAATAGTTTAGGGAGTAATAATTAGAGGATGAATTATTTCTAAGATTTTGGAAGAGGAGAGATCAATTAGGGGGAAATGGAGAAATGAAAGAATTTGAGTAGGCAAAGTAAAGAACAGAGGTTAGACAGAGGAGAGAGAGAGGGAGGAGGGGGTTCTGTAACTTTTCAAGGAGGATATTGGACTGGAATCATTACTGGGTATATGGCTCTAATCATTCCGGGGGTATATTTTCTCTCCTATCCAAACTTTAGTACAAGGCAATAAAGATTACTGGAGTAACTATTCCAACCTTATTAACACCAATCCAGGCGAGGCCTTAGGGTTGAAGGTTTAAGCAAATGTCTACTTGGCTTCAAAACTTCTACAATTATATTCTTAGGTTCTCGATCGGTACGGTGTAAGTTTACACTAGTCTGGATGTTTAATAACAAAGCATTATAATAAATACAGAGTAGTTTATTAGTCACCTTATAATTTGCATTAGTCACCTCTCTATTATTAGTCGCCATTTTAATCAGGTGTATCAAAGACTTGTCGTTTAAACTTAGGATTTAATTGACTGAATTTGGAACCAAAATTTGATTGAACTCATAACTCTCAAATGTTTACAAAACTCTTATATTGAAATGTAAATGACAAAAATATACAAGAAAATTAAATGGACGTGTTTTGTATTTTGTTCATCTATAGAGTTACAGTTTAGTTTAGGTTTTTTCCAATTTAACTCAATTTTTTCTATTCAGTTCAGTATCTTTTAGTTCGTTTAATTCAATTTTAGTTAAGATTTTAAATGCATTAAGTATTTTTTTTAGTTCAGTTCAGTTTTCTTTTTGTTCAATTTAGTTTTCAGTCCAGTTGATTATAGACTAACAAGTTGTGTGCTCTAAAAATTAGTGGATTATTCTATTTACTAATGCTCTAGTGCTCTTTTTTGTGTTGGTGTAAGGGGTCCTTTTAGCTTACTGCTGTAATCGTCGGCTGGACGGCAAGATCGATTTTTATCTTATTCTGTCATGGAGGAAATAATTAAGTACTAAAGTTAGCGGCAGTAGTTAAATGGATTATCCGTTTGTGTCTGTACGTCAAATGTCATTACCATAACAAGTTAATTTGATTGGTTGACTAGATAAGGATTTTTATTCCTAGTACAGTTTACGACGTTCACGTGAGGTTCATAGGTTAGATAATTAAGTAGCTAAACGTAACACTTATGTGTCGCTTAACGGCTCAATTTGGGAAATTTGCGTGTTTATTAATAAGTGCGGTTATTTTATCTCAATGGTAGTGTAAATGTAAATGGGGAAGATTCCCCCAGTCACTAGCAAGTGCCGTTGTGGGAGAATTTTAGAATGATCCATTAGGTCAAAAATTCGATAATGTATCCTTCTTCAATATCTCTCAAGAGTTAGGTTGAGTTTTGTTCATTTGTATTATTACAGTTTAAATTTTTCAGTGCAATTAAGTTATAGTTATAATTTTATTGCATTATCTTTTTTCACCTCAATTCAGTTTAGTTAAGATTTTTTTCGAGTTCAGTTTCAGTTGAGGTCCTTAGTTCTTACCGACAAACAAAATACATCTTTAATAGAGTAGTCCTATTAATTTTACGGAGAGATAGTAACAAAAAATTAGTGACTCGTTGACCCGAATGGTCAAACAAGTTTTTTGCCTAAAGTTCAAAATAAAATAACTTAACTATTTCGTTTATCAATTTTCCCAGGAGGTTATATTTGCAAAGTTATATTGCATGTTTTTTTATTGGCCGTTTGGTTCACCGGAGTTTAGCTTGCTCGGACTACGTTTAAATCTGCCCGGTCGCACACCTGGCTGTGGTGGGTAATTCTCCCAATGAAAGTCTCTACATACGCTGAGACTCGAACACAAGATCTCGTTTAAACGGTATAGAGCTGCTTACCACTTTAACTAACCCAACATTGATAAAGTTACATTGTATTTACATAAACTGTACTCCGTATTTACATAAACTAGAAGAAAAAAATGAGGGAATGAAGTGTTATACTGTACCATCAGGTCCCGAATGGCGAATATCACCCTCTCTTTCTTTGTCTGCAACATCACGCATTTTGATGATTATTTACTACGAGTCCACAACGTAACGTAAATACTCTACTACCACCCGTGTCTGTACGTACGTACTTCCGCAGTTGGGACTTGGGAAAGGCAGGAGAAAAAGGAGGTTAAATGACGTCTGCTGAAATAGAAAAATGAGTTAAAGTGTAAAACAAAAATTCAAAGTTGGACTGTCAAGGACTTTGGAGAGAGAGAGGAATAGCCGCCGCATGATTTGACGTGTGTGTGGCAGAAAGGAAGAAGGCCACTCATGTGACTCAATTGACGTCATACATACAACTAGACAAGGGTTACCCAAAGCCTACGACAAAGCTACATGCCTACAAGAGTACAAGACCAATAGGGTAAAGCTATAAAACTGTCATCCTTTTCTGTTCGTAGCGGGCTGTTCGTCTGTTCATCATACATTACACACAGTCCTATCAGGCTCTATCTCAGCGGCGCCTGCCAAATTTTATTGCGTGTCATTTCAATTCACTACTCTACTACAGTAACTAATTAATAATGTACTCGTATTGTTTACTCGTATTTCATTTTCGTTTCGACCGATGGCTGTTCTTTTCACTTGTTTAGGGTCCTTTTTTTTTTGTCAATTGTTTTACGTACATTGGATATTAATGAATTTGATTTGAAATTTGAGTTTTACAATGTCATCACTCAATGATCGACTAAAAAGACTATTCCACATTCCGATCCGTTCTTATGAGATCACAGTCATTTATTTTAATGATATAATAGAAATAATCAAAATTTGTATAGATTCATAATTTCATACGTAGTACATTATTACTTACTATGCTGCTTTAATTTGTATTGAACGGAAATAAAGCTCACAAAAACAAATCAAATAATTATATACCATCTTTGTGATGATTGTTGTGAGTTTTCAATCTTTTAATTCAAATGCTTTAGAGTTGATGTGTGAAAAACTTTTAGTTGGAGTTGGTGTTTAATGGAATACGGAGTATAAAATAGTAAAAGAAGATCTCTTCTAGTGCACTAGATTAGTTAGTTTTTGGGGAACTATAAGGGGTCTAAAATCCTAGCATTGAAATCCTAGCATTGAAACCAAACTTGAAATGCTAATTACAAGAGTAAATCTTCCTCCTAAAATACTGTATAGGGAATAGGCTACATAATTTTAAAGAAGGGTTTGTATTATTTGTTTAGATTTGAAAGTATTTTTTTCTTGTGTAAGCTAAATCTTAATTTAGTAGACTCGTATTTTTCAATATTATTTTACTGAATGGTAAGAAACCCATATTTTGTCTTTACACTGGTTTTTTTTTTGTCAAAGATTTATAACTCATACCTTATGAGTCACCTCAGAAATACGACTTGAACACAAATATGAGGGAATTAGAGTGAGGACTTTGCCATCTCAGTTGGCTCTTCCACCGTGTATTTCTTAATAATATTATAGTACTCCCTACATCCCATTTTTAGTGTCCACTTTACTTTTTTAAAGTCAATTTTACAAAATTTTGACTACAATTGTTATATAATTTGTGTAAAATATTATTAATGTATTTATTTTGACCAATAATCTCACATTTGAATTTTTGATATGTACTTTCGAAAATCGAAAAAAAAAAATACTATAACAAAAACATTGGTTAAAATTGTAAATATACAGAAGACCATAAAATAGTAAACCGGACACTCGAGGGAGGGAGTAATAACTTTTCATATACACAATAGACTTGTTTAGCCCTCAAAAAATAGACTTAGACTCTATTTGGGTAATAGCAGATAGTAGTTAGCAGAAGCAGATAGTAGATAATAGATAGCAGAAGCAGATAGGCCCTGTTTGGGTAATTAACAGATAGTAGAAGCAAATAGCAGATTGGTGATTGATGTGAGAGAGAAAATGACAGAATTAGTGAAGAGCAGATTGATGTGAGAGAGAAAAAGACAAGATATGCTAAAAAATAGCAGATTGGGGGTGTTGCCAAACAGGGCCATAGTAGATTTGACTAGTAGATAGCAGATAACTGTTTTAGAATCGGTGGTTTGGTAAATTAGCAGATTATGTGTAAATATTGGTTAATCAATCTACTTTTTGAAAAAGTTATCATCAACAACATATCCAAAATAGTAGATTTGATGAATATGCTAATGAAATCTACTCATTAACCAAACACCCACAACAGTAGATTTGTCTAGTCAAATCTACTTTTAGGGCATGAATCTACTAAAAATTAGTAGATTCATGGGTAACCAAACAGGGCCTTAGTCACTTAGTGAAGTCGGGCATCGGGCCAATAAACGCATAAGGTCAGAAATTCAGAATAATATCAGCAATAATTCATCTGAACCACCACACTCCTGGATGGACATTTTTATTAATACAATATTACTATCATAGTCCTCACTCAGTATACTTTAAATTCACACGAGGTAAGTGATAGGCTGCAGTCACATACCCCAGAATATAAATACTTGACGGTATATGATCTTGGATTATCCTGCATTGAATATGATAATATAGGTTTACGTGGGCAGTATCAATTGGTTGGGAGGTGAGAGAATGTAATTCAGATGGGTACGTTGGGTGGTGTCAGTGAGGAATGGTCAGGCCACAACCCTACGTCAGGGGCTATCAGGCTAAGAATCTCATCAGCTGCGCTTTGGTTTTTCTTTTTCTTTCCCGCAAAATGTCAAAGGTGGTAGCAGGTGCCTCACGTGGGAAGAAAGCGGTACAACTAAAGATAATTATACGTGGATGTCTAAAGAAAGGAGACAGTCCCGAGTTGGGGGTTCATGGGAATACTATGTGAGTTGAGTTGTGGGCTGCGGACTTTAGTGGGGACCGGTAAAGTTTGGGAAGTGAGAGCAAATTACCATTTTAGATACCCAGCGTAATATCAAACGATCTTAAATTTTTAATCACAAAAACTTGTGTTAATCCATTATGTATGATACGTATCAATTGATGTTAAAAAAAGTTTCTTAACATTCATCAATTGTTCTTGATAACCCTCCGACAATGATCTTTTGTAACCCGTCTTATATATTAAATAGATTCACATTTCACACCAAAAAATAAATAAAATAGATTCACATTATTTTTTCTATTCTAAATAGTATATCAATTAGATATATTTTAACATTGTAGCCTTGTAGGAACCTCAATAATTTTTCGTTAGCCCATGCGTCAATTTGGAAACATGTCCGTCCAACTCTAGGCCATTTTGGTACTTCTTTGTGTTTATTACTCTTTGTTATTTTGTATTTTTTACCCACAATAATCCCTATTAATTGGAGCCATTGTTCAGGAATAATTCTTACTTTGAAAATTATACTTAATAATCCCTACTTCAATTCTTTTATCCCGCGAAGCAATACATGCAATGACTAAGGCCGTCAAAATACCATTTGTGCCATTAAAGAGTTTTCATTACATATTATATAATATATTTATTTGTTGAGCAAAAATAACCTTCCCTTAAGACCAATCTTTTCTTTAGTTCCATTCGTTCGCTTTAAAGCACGAGCTTTGCTTTTTAGAGGCACCCTCCTCTCACTCCATCGTTTAATTTTCCAAGCATTCCTTTGTAATAATCAACGAAGTTTTTAAGGATTTTCTAGAAAGAATTGAGCTATCGTGGCCTTCGAGCAAAAGTTTTCTGGTGAATTTCAGGTAGAAAACATTAATGTCTAAAGTCAAATTTCAAGGTTATTGTGAGTACATACCCAAGAGAGATTTATTTCTAGTCTATAGGCATGAGTTTCTAATTCGCAAAACTGATGGGAATAATTCCTACTTCGACCGATATCCTAAAATAATTCCCGCCAAAAATTAATGTGAATAATCATATTTAGCACCTTATAGCCTGGAACGATCTAATGAAGCTTTACAATTGGTGTATTTGAAAAATTAAACCTTGCGTTAAGTTATCAATTTTAATTATAACTATGAACTATATCAATTTGATGGATGCATTTATATCAAAAGTTTTAACTTCACATTTGGACATATTTTAGAATTTATTGGATTGTTCTGTACTATAAGAGTTGAAGTATGGATTTCTCGGTAATTCAAAAGGTGGGATTATTTTGGAAGAATCGGCCGAGGTAGGGATTACTATGAGCAGTTTTGCCTAACAAATTCCACCAAATTGATACTTTTGTTGTTCTTTTATGTTAGTCTTTAAGGGTGGCAAATTTAATTTAAATTTAATAAAACTAAAATAATGTAAATGAAATCTTACTCATTGTTCAAGTTAATTTTGGTTACCTAAGCTTAATATTATGAAGGGGCACTTATTATTGTTCAAGTTAATTTTGGTCACTCATTATTGATTTTTAAATTGTATTTAGCTGCATTTTGTCTTGACTTACTAAATAGTTTTAGAGAATTGTTATTTTGATAAATAATTTCTCCCGTTTTACTATTTAAGCAAAAGCCTTGTTATAACAAGATTATTTGTACAACTTTTGTTGTAACTAAATTACGACTCATAAAAGTTGATGGATAATCTTACCCTTAATATTATTAGATAGCCATAATACAAAACATATGCAGCCGTGTCATACCAAATTAATGTCCATCTGTACCACAGGAAATTAGTTACGGTTTTAGTCTTTTATTAATGGCAAATAAATTCAGTTTCTAAGTCCTACTCAAACAGATTGCGGGAATCCTTGAGCTCCGCCTTCCTTTTGTTCTTGTTCATTATCTCTCCACTGTGGGTCTGCTGTTCTGCACTCTGCAGCTTGCCATTAGGTAAATGATTTCTGTGTTTGAATAATTTTTGACCATGACTGACCCTACCAAAAGTTATGCTCGTATCGCCAATTCTTTAAGAAGTGGGTTCCAGACTTGATTCTACAGATATCAAACCTTTGACGTGACCATTAACTTAATTGAGTCGATTTTCAGCTGATTTAAATTCCACTTAATGAAGGAAAATATTAGCTCGTATTTAGCTCGTTTTTATCCTTGAAAGAGATTTGACCACAAATTTCACTGATTTTCGACCGATTTTGATTAAATTTTAGCTTAGTCAAGATGAATTCAACCATATACAACTGATTTACACCAACCTTGATGAATTTGATGGAGTTTTTTTTCTCGAAATACACCATCACTAGCTGCTTTAATCACGTTGACCAAACTAAACACCCTAGCTCAAAATATTCACCGAGCTGACTTTAACTTAGTCGACTTGTTCTACTAGCCTGACTTTAACTGGGTTTAACCCAAATTGAGGCTAACAATTGAGTCCAGGTGAACTCATTATCCAACTTTAATGTCAAGCTAGAAAGGCAAGACTTTGGCAGGAAATTATGACACCACTAGTATTAAAGAGGGTCATGTTTAGTAAAGAGCAAAAGATCATAAAAAAAGCAAGGCCGTAATCCACCTCTTGACCCCTAATCCATGCCAAGTATTGAACCAATTATTGTTAATAATGTTTTTAATTTTTATGTTAGACATACTAAGTAAAATTGTATAAAACAAAATCACAAGTCACGAGCACAAAAATATGGTTTACTTTTATACAAATAGAATTTAGAAAATAAATGCAACTTAAAAGTTGGTCAATGAGCCGATTTGCTCGAAAATAGGGTTTACTGGGTTAAAGTCAGTCATAGTTGGCTTGTTGATAAATTCGGCTAAAATGCAAGCTGACTTTAGGTTAAGGTGGTTAATTTGGTCAAATGAAATAAAGCACTTTAAGTCAGTAGCCGTTGCTAAAAGTGATATAAATCGGTTAAATTCGATCCAATTGCCTTGACTTTCCCATGAAAAATTGGTCAAAACTTAGTTGAATATTCGATGACCTTTCTTTAATTAGCTCAGCGAGTTCAAATATAATTCGACATGAGGAGAGGTTAATGTTTTTCCCGGTCATCTTAAATCGACTCGGCTGAACTCATAACCAAATTGGCCACATTTGGCAACACAACTAGACTAATCATCTACGTTGAATTTGTAAATATTTGTGAATTAAGTTAGAAAAAAGAAACAAGCTAATTTAAAATTTGTAAACTAAAAAGGCGAACCAATTCATAATTCAAATGGAAGTTGGGTGAAAAAAAACATATAGCCGAAAAGAACCCTTGGTATTCCTTACTATTCGGTCCAAATTTGGAGTGGATAAATGTCAAATGTGCTTTGAAAAAAATATGGTGTCAGTATTGTTGAGTCTGAAGTAGTGAAATGTTAAGGAGAAACTAAAATTTAGGTAAATTGAAACAAGCATAAGAGGGATTTTTTTTTTTATTTTATAAAGGGAGATTGACCGATGAGAATCGAATTTCCAATTTTAAGAGTTGAAAGTGTACAATCTACTACTATATGAGCTAACTCTCTCTTCCCGAAATAATGATGAATTTTAGTTGAGTGATCGCTCGCTCGCTATAGAGATATACTAAGCCAAGTAGCAAACATGTACAGTATTAATTTGAGAGGCCTAAGTGAAATGGATGAAATATCAAACATCCAACTCGGTTGGGCAGCATAGTGAAATCAATGTTAAAACTCTCTTTATGTTTCATCGTTTACCCTAGTTTAAGATCTGCTGTAATAATTTGCTTATTCGGATAGTCTGAAAATGATATGAGATTCTCTATGTCCATGGGCTGATTCTTTCTACACCATATTATTTGAAATAGCCAGATTCTTCAATTTGAGGCAATGATATACTCTATAGTAGCCAAAGAAGTTCCACAACGAAGACGTTCCGAGCAGATAACTTTAGTACTGAATACTACTATAAACATCACTAAAGCATTGCAACCAGTAATGTAGTCACTACACATCATAAGAACCACTGATGAAAGCTTCAAATGAACATATCTATCTCAGCAAAATTTCATCACCCAAATGCCAAATCCTATCACTTCAGGAGTCTGCAGAAGTGTAGAACTACTTTGCAGCCGTGGCGAAAAGACCTACACAGTGGATCGGAGAAGCTATTTGGAAGTCCCTGTGCTGGCATCAGCAATGAGCAAAATGTGAAACTGAAAAATCGAAAAATGAGTTCCAAAACACTAATGAAACTATTGTTATCAGATCATGCTTGCTATTTTTCTGTCTTCACAGTCGTGATCTCACTAGAAGGTTTGGGTTCAGGCAACAGTTCAGAATCAGTCTGCAGTTCATCATTTTTCGGTGATCCGAAGTCTCCATTCTCCACACTTGTCTGAAAAGCAGATTCACCACATATGTAGCAAACGAATTGATATTAATTCACCCAGGTTTACCTGTTTGCCCAACAGCTTAATGCAAAACTACCTAGTCTACCTATAAGCCTAGAACAACGTCCCTAAGTTGTAATAATCGAATCATATCGGCCTCAGTGCCTCCCTTTACACAAAACAAAAAAACAATGAATCGGGAACAATGCAACCTTAACTTCAAAACTTTTGTTATTACATTCATGGTAAAGTGCTTACGATATTTTGAAATAAATAAAAAAACATTCAAGGTTCAGTCATCATCCAATGCTAGAAAGCTACAGCGAAGGAAAGCTTTATAACAAAACACTAGTTTAAAAAAGAAAAAAAAGGAAAAAAGGACCTTCAAGGCTTCAACCCTCCCAGGAAATCAAACCACAAAAACCTACTGTGTGATAAAAAAAGATCTTAAACATTTCCTATACTAGTGAGTTCTATGGTAAGTGTAACACTATGATCTGACAGTTATATGTGGAAAAATAATTGGACAAATATACAGAACCTCGGAAAATTTACAATGTTCATGGATATCAACACCTTCTAGAAGCTCTTCCAACTCCACAAGCCAATTAGATAACTTTCTTGAGCACGAATGATAACAAATAGGTTTGCCAAAATCATCAATTCAAAGCCGCAAATCCTTGATCAGAAAAGGGGGCTAAGGGTATGGTATTGTCTCTAGGATTTGTGCAAAACAATGGATGAGTACCCGGATTAGATCCATCAGGGGGAGCTTCTTTAGCACTAGGCAATCGCAACCAATCACGACAACAATATTGGACCATTTTCAGAGGCAGTCCGGGTACCCTGATGTATTGTCATTTGCACGTCACGAGAAAAGTGGGTTCTCTTTTTTGCATAGGGTGCTTCCCTCGCTGTTGCAAAGAAATATGGACCAAACAGATCATGTTTAAGCACAAATGAATGATATCATTGACATGAAAAATATGAGGTTATTTTATGTCTCAACACTGCTCCCCAAAGCTTCAGAACAAACTCAGGGGACCAAACATTGTCATTCATGTTTTTCAATATTTTAGAGATGTAGAATAATATGCAGAAGTGCAGAACAACTTCTTGTTTTTCTTTTTCTTTTGGTGAGAACAATGTGCTGGGCGGTTTCAAACAGCTATATGTAGGACAGTGTCAACATTTCAGATTTCAACCCATAGTAAACAAACTCATCAAATGTAGGTCATGTTACTGTACTTACCAGCCATTTTTTGAGCCCTTAGTATGTTCTGCCGTCTCTTCCACCAGATTATTAAGCAGCCAATCACAAAAAGGAATCCCAAGCAGGAAGCCAAGACAATACCAACTTTAGCACCAGCAGAAAGATGAGGCCCACATGTCCGCAGGCCAGGTATGCCACACAATCCTGCATTATCCGTAAAACTGGAGAAACCACATTAGGAAAAGTGGTGGATGGAGAGGGAGGGACAGAGCAACAATTTACATAGAGACAAACGTACTTGAAACTCGCTCTGTGCAACAACCTTCCACCAAGTGAAGATGGAACTCTTCCTGACAGCTTGTTCCCATTAACATTTCTACAAGAATCAAACTAACAATTTATCCTCTTGATGAAACAAAATGAACTCCGAAGCTAGCTAGTAAGTGATTTTGGATCTTACAGAATACGTAATTTCGTAAGTTGTCCAAGGGTCTCAGGGATTGAGCCATTCAGAAAGTTGTAAGAGAGATCCCTGCCATCATTAGTCTTGTTAATTCAGGTTTCAGTTGAAATACTTTACAAGAAAGGACAAAATGTCTCAAACACAAACTTCAACTAAATAGAAGCAGTTCCCCTCTTTATAGTTCAAGTTATTTTCGTCTAGCACAGGTAAAGGTTACCCTATAGTGGGAGACGAAGGCTCCCATGCTCTCTAGGAGGGTTCAAACCTTCAAATGCTAAAAAGAAAGTGTTTAAGTGCTTAAGCCCAACCTTGGCCAGAGAGTGGGTCTGTATTCCTTGTTATGCACAAAAAAAAAAAAGTTCTTGTTGTCTAGCATTTGTTTAGTGCCAAATCAGTCCTGCCCTTTAAGTGTGATCAATGATCTATAAGCTGCATCGTACACTTTCAAAATATTTAGGCAATAATAACACTTTTGCACCTGCATAGTAGCCTTGCTTGACAACTAGGAGCTCTGATGCAGCTGCTTTAGAGCTATTTAATTCATGTCTAACAAAAGATAGTTCGCAATAATGGAAATTTTGATGTAGTTCCCATACAGCAGAGGCATGTGAAGTGACATTATGAAATAACATGACTGTACAGCCTCCACAGTCACAGCCAAAAAGAAAAAAAAGGATTACAAAAAGGGAGTACACAAGTCAGAAAAGTCTTGGATAAAGACAGGTTTATAGGAAGAGGTATGGCAACAGTAGGATAAGAGGTAGTTCATTTTATCAGGGAGCTATGTCCTCGAGCTCGAGGTTGGATGTTTTTCCTCCTAGTTCCTTTGTTAACTTCAGCTTTACAAATGATTAAACTGGCCTTGTTGAAACCTTTATTCCTAGCTTTTTCTGCTGCTGAATAAAGCAATTTTAAAATGGGATAACAGACTCGATACCAGGACATAAGCAGGATAAAAACTTAAAAACCAAAAAATGTACCCAGACATTCATAGAAACAAGCAAGCACTATTGTACAATGTACAAAAAGAAAAGAACAAGGACTCAAGGAGAGAGACAATGACAAGTTGACAACCAAAGATCAATATCAGTCACCCAGAAAACACACACAAGTGAATTTTCCATTTAGGAACTTACAAAAACTCCAAGCTTTTTATCGTCCCCAAGGTAGGCGGAATTTGCCCATGAATGCTATTTCCACTTAGATTTCTGTGACAATTAAAGTGTTGATCAATGCGATTACATTTGCCACTATATTAACAATTTTCAGAATATGAAACAGAAAGTTGACAATTTCTTCACCAATGATCACTTACATACTCTGCAGTTGACTCAATTTTGATAAATCATGAGGCAGGAAACCACGCAATCCCTGGTTATCAAGGCCGCTGTCAATGGGGAATAAAAAATTCTAATTACTAAAATGATACGGTTTAACAGAGGAGAAGGAGATATCGTCATTTGCTACGACTTTGTAGAGAAAAACGATCAGGAACATTACTAACTTGTAAATAAATTACCAGTTGAAGTAAGCTGGTCAAATCCAGCACAAGAATCATTTTTGGCCTGACAAGAACCCTAATTCTATTTGCATTACTTTACGTTATTTCAATGTATTCAATTCCACTACTTTTCTTGCGTATAATTTTACACATTCTGCAACAGAACAAACAAGGGAAGGAAACTAGTTTTTTTTTTTGTTTTTAAAGAACTATACATAGAGTGGCGATACTCAGTCACTACTGGTTTGTCAGGGATGATGTGATAGGAAGATTTCAAAGCAGTTCACTGCAGCTGGGAACTGTAAAAGGTCTATTGGAAAAAAGAGGAGATAAACAAAAGGAATTCAACTTTGAATTGCAAATAACAGATATAGGTATAATTCAAACAGCAAAATGCAAAGTTAACACCTAAACAAAGAGTTTCAAACTTACAGTCCATCAATGAACCATCTATTCTTAGCGCTATCAAATTGGCAATCTGCTCCACTCCAGGGATGCTGTTGAGGTACACATGGATCGCCATTCCACCCAAGACGTTTAGGAAGTTGCAACGCATTTTTAAGAGATTGCAAAGCACCAACTAGAAATAAGGAAAAGACAAATAGGTAATTAGCGGGCACATATATATCAGTATATTTCCCAAACACCTTACTGGAAGAACAAAACCACAGTGCTGAAAACATCGCAAGTGGGATGTTTAATTCTTTGATGTGCTTTGAAATTATGATCTTAGGGAAAAAGACAAACCAATAAGCTACATCTCCAGATCTACATCAGTCATTTTGCACCATACAGTATTTTTATCTCTCGCAATTCAAAAGTAAATGGAGGGAGGGGTTCAACAATGAGATAACATCAGTTATCCACTTGTCCGTTCAACAAGCACAGAAATCCAGGAACCACATCAAACCACAGTTATAGCCTAAAACACAAATTTAAAAGTAACTAGCTAGTCCGAAGATAATAAAAAACACATTTAGAAAAAAATACAATTTTGAAGCATTTCCACAGAAACAATGAAACATAAACTCAGTCAGTCTTCTAGTAAGACAATGTTGGCATAATATGAGACTTGAGAAAGGAAAAACGAAAACCAGGTAAAAGGACGTTGAAGCATAGACTGATAAGTCAAAACACATAGTCAAAGATGTACCTTCCACAGCTAAAGTTCGGGCCTCAGCTGTAATGATTTGGAAGACCTCAATAGCAGTGATAATAACATGACTGCCGCTGTTCGGCTGGAAACTTATTGTCAAACTTCGACCATCAACAGCAACTGTTGTGTTTAGAACTAAAGCAGTTTTAACACCGCCACTCAAGCTAACAATGTCAACAGCTTTAAATGAAATATCTCCATTTATCAAGATATCAAATACCCTTTGCCCTGCCTTTGTGATGGAAGGATCAATTTCACTAAAATGTAGCCAAATGGAATAATTACTGTTGGGTTCTACATCCATTGTGTAGCTTAGTTCAGGCTGGGTGTCAGTACTGACTAGTGCTGAACGATAGAGGCCTTGAGGGTAAAAATTAGGCGCAGTTGAAATCTTCTGGATACTACCCTCAACTGAAATCGCTTTATCAGAACTCTGGCCAAAAGTTGGTAGCGAATTCCAAAACCTATCACCACCCCATGGATCACCACCAAAGTCTTCATCAAACTTTGGCTTCCCCTGACCACAGCTGACCCTTTTAACTGTTTTCAGGATTGAACCTTGACCAAACTGTGGTCCAAAATAGTATGCTTTGTCATTAACTTGGAGAATTTCGATAGAAATAATTGCTGGATCACCGTGACCCGTGCTATGGAAGCAAATAGATGCAGTGCCATCGATAAGAAAGACAAGAGCTTCCGTAAAAACTCCCTCATCCTCAGTACTCCACCCACTACTCAAAGATTCCACCAACGTTCCTTGTATAGAAACTTCAAATAGAGGCTCACTGCTGTCGAAATTGGGATCATCAATCAAGCCAAAGAATATCCTGACCATATAATGTCCAGTACGAACCCGTTTGAATATGTAACAGTTTTCCGGACCCTCAGACAAAGGGAAAATGCGCAGCGTGGACAACGGGGGAGTGAGAAAGCTAGGCCTCGTAGCATTTGCAGGAATTCCACCAGTGTAGGCATAGTCCTTGTACCATAATGTATTGGTTGGTGGAGTACGCACATTCTGTCGAGCTCCACAGCTTAATCGCAAAGCATTTGGTGCTACAATGAAACAAAGGTTTCCATCATAAAACTTGAGACTATAAGATCATCATAACATGTAAAGGTGTAGTATTCACAACACACTGGTTTCTATTCATCTTCCACTCATCTCTAACTAAAGCACCTCGTCTAATCACATTTCCATTTTGTTCTGAGACTAACTTAACCTGATTGCCAAAAAAGAGATAATTTCGGATACTGAGAAACCATCAACATAACTATGTTGAATTCCAGCTAAAGAAACATAAGCTTAGACCAGTCTTACAACCTCATTGGATCAACGAGCCTAATCGTAGTTCATCTACGGTCTCCCAGAAGCAAGAGTCCCACTAAAGTTGACTAAAAGTAAATACTGCACCAAGCCAGCAACAATGAACATACCTAATTCAGGAACTTCCAGCAACATCAATTAAAACTCAGAGAATATGTACTTACTCAAACTTTAGCATACATACATACATTTGTCTCATCTTCACAATGTTTACTCTAATCCAATCAAAGCTAACATAACAGTCACAGTCTCACAGATCTACCTTAAGTTGAAACAATGTCAAACTGAGCTGATCAAGCAAATTAACCAAACTTCACATATTTCTCTGAGTAAAAAAATCCATATAACAAATTCCAAAGAAAATCTCAAATGCATTCAATAACAGTTGACATTTTGATGCAAACAAGCAGAATTCCAAAACTTAGCAGGAAAAAAATTGTCTTTCTTTTTCCTTTCAAATGAACAATCTCACATGCATTGAAAAGCACAAAAATAAGGAAATTAACATTGACCCAGATGAGCTTTTGATACAAACAAGAAAACCCAGAAGCAGAATTACAAACAAGGAAACTTTTTTTTTCTTCCATACCTGCTTGGGCAGTTAAGCAGAAGGTAAGGAGCAGCAGAATGACACCCATTTTTCTGTTTTCTGTTTTCAGTTTTATCTATGATATGATCACTGATGTGTACCTGTTGAGCTGAGCTAAAGTCTCATTGGCCAGTACATTATTACAACAAATGTGTGGCTTGTTTGTGGCCTTTTGGGATTGACTAGCTGAGATGAGATGAGATTCTCAGCTGAGGAGGAGAGAGAAGGGAGTAAGTGAGCTTAATTAGCTCCCAGCTTGAATTGAGACAGACGTGGTGTGCAGGAAAGTAAGTGTACTGTAGTCTGTAATATTAAATTGAGCAAGATTTTGCGGCATTTTCTTTTTGTTGTCTGAATAAGTCTGAATGTGTATGTTGACCTCCTCGTGAGTGTCAAGGAGTTGTTATTATTGTTATAATAAATGATGAAGGGTAGTTCATTGTTGTTCGTTGATAATGTTCGTTTCTATAATCGGATTTGTCCGTTTTTGGTGTCTCTCACGTGAGGACGTGATTTGATTTTGGGAAGGTAGGGTAAAATTGTCCATTGATGGGCTTAGGCTTTGATAAACTAAGAATTACCTACAGAACTACAGATAGTAATAAAGTTTCAAGGTTTAACAAATTTTTGTGTAATAACTCAGAGTTTACACATAAAAGTTGTGTAAACTCGGAGTTTACACATGAAAGGTAGATATACGACCCCTCGTTGCTTATTAGTGACCCCCGTCTTATATATGAAACGAGTTTTAAAAAAATTCTGTCTAGATTGTATCGGATTGCACTCGTTTTTCACTTTTCAGTAAAGCTTACGAGGTACGCGTAACGGGTTCCAGCTCATGTACAAATAATGATAAACATATAAAAAATTAATTGTCTTTGTGATTTTGTATATGGTGAAATTAAAATGATTTTGTGATCAAAGAAATTTCTATATACAATTGGAGAACATATTAATTATAGTTACCATTATAATTAAAAAATGAATTAAATAAAGTCTACATTAACAAGTACATGCATAGACAATTTTATTAAATTTCTATATACAATTGGAAAATATATTAATTATAGTTACCATTATAATTAAAAAATGAATTGTATTTGACAAAAAAAGGCAACAAAACCAATTTATGTTTCTACAAGTGAGTAAAGTGACATGCCTAGTGCCTTATTGTTTTACAAGTTTGTACAAGTTGTGTTTGGGTGTGCTTACAAGTTTATGGGTCTATTCTTTTCAAGTTGTAAAAACTTAATTTTTTTCAATTCAGTTGAATTCAATTGAGTTCAGTTCAGTTTATTTAGTTTATTTTGGTTGTAAGAAATTGCAAAACCAATATGCATTTGTGATTAATTACATATTTGAAAAATCTCACTGTGTAGTTTTGTAAAAAACCCTATATTGAAGGTGTCTATAAGTAATTGAGTGTCAAAACAATTAAAAGCACATTTTAATTTATTTCAGTTAATTGAAGTCAAAAATAATAAACAGTTTGAAAGATCATTGCATACGTCTATCTTTGCTCTATGAACTACTGAAGTGGTCCGTATTGCAGTAACATGTGTGTACTGTGTGTCTGTGTACGCCATGTAAGACAAAGAGAAAAAGTACCAACTTCTTCAGTTCTTCTGTTGGCAAAGTGGCAAGTACATATACATGTAGACATGTAGTAGTTCGTAGAACACTAGTGGTACACTGGTACGATTACAGGAGGAGACGAGGAGTAAAGGAGTCATCGAATGCAAGGCCGCATTCCAGTACTGTTAGTAATAACAAATTAAGTAATAACGATCATACCCTCGCTTCCCATGAATTAATTGGGGAAGTCTTTAAAGTCGACGTTGACTTTTTGGACCTTACCTAAATGGACATAGTATGGTATGGCCACTTCGCCAGAAAGAGGTGCTTGACTACTTTAACACAGCATGGATTAGTGCGCAATTAACGCGGCAAACTTTTTAGTCTGAAAGTCGGATGTAAAAGGGGCCATTAGCATCAACTAATGTTCGCCCTCTCTTGGGGCATTTCCCCCCGTTGCACATCATGGAAATAAAATGTTCCCCATCGATCTCTTATTATCACCGAGAAGCGTTTGAATTGCCGACTAATCGGGTCCAACTAGGATATTGTTTGGTATAACATACGGTCGCCTACCCTCTAATTTATCTCTAAGCCAAATTATGGGGTTGGTTGGAGACTTGGAGTGATAAGCAGGTTCATACCGCTTAAGTGAGGTCTCGAGTTTGAACCTCAGCGTATGCAAAGATATTGTAAGACCTTCATTGGGAGACTCACCCACCACAGCCATGTGTGCGACCCGGGTCGGGTTTGGACGTAGTCGGAGTGAAGCTCTGGTGAACCAAACGGGCAATCAAAAAAAATATTGTAAATATTGTACTCCGTATAAGTTTTAAAAGGAAGATGACAAATATAAAGAAATCAATGCTACCGGATAGGAGACCCTTAGGGTAGATTTATCAATGTCCGTCGAACTGGACCTTGACTCGACCGTTTTCAGACATAAGGCATGTTAAAACATTTTCTAAAAAGTTAAGTTTAGTTTAGTTCATCTCGATTCTTTTTTATTGTAAGAAATTGTGACACCCATATTCATTTATAATTCTTTATATATCATCAAAAAAGGTTTCACTAAAAAGTTTAACCAATATTGATAGGGTTCTAATAGATAATTGTGTGCCAACAAAATTAAACAAAAAGTTCATATAAGTTCGTTCAGTTAAGTTCAGTTCGATTCACTAAGTTCAGTTGAAAAGAACGGGCCCATAATTTCGTGTCTTCATTTATATTTACAACTTCTACGCTTCCTTGATTTTTTGTTATTACGACCAATGTCAAAATTTTAATATATTTTAAAAAAAAATGAGATTAATTAAACATTATAAATTGAAAATAATAGTAAAAGTTATATTTTCAATAATTTTTTTTATTAATTTTATTGACATAACGGTGAGACAAGTGATCCAGTGACTCTGTTAATCGAGGTTGGTCCTGTTTTTATGTAGCATATGTTGGGCCCAAATTTGCTTAACGTAAGCATATTTGTCCTTTTTTTCATATTACTCCACTGATCACCACCTTGTTGATAAAGAGATATAGAGTAATAGAGATGTTTGGGTCATTCTCACCACGACGTGTAAAGACATTGAAAGATGTCAAACGAGTTAGCCAAGGGTTGTATCAAATTTTCACGTTTCAATCATTTTCTACTACGTACTCATCTCATTATGTGAGCAACTACACCTTTCGCACCTCATAAACTTTTTTGCCACACATCAATTGGTTTAGAGCGAAGTTCAATTTGCATCACACTTGAACACATGAAATAATGGGTTTTATAAAGCTTTACGTAACGAATTTAACTCTACTTGGTAATTAAAGCACCATTTAATACATAAGATCACGAAAAAATAAAGATTCCCA
The DNA here is from genome assembly GCA_900322385.1 of Pharnaceum exiguum. Classification (NCBI taxonomy): domain Eukaryota; kingdom Viridiplantae; phylum Streptophyta; class Magnoliopsida; order Caryophyllales; family Molluginaceae; genus Pharnaceum; species Pharnaceum exiguum. The sequence goes on from ONZK01002946.1 coordinate 33,172, forward strand.
TTATTTTTAGAGTGACACAAGTTTTTATAACTAACTATTTGAATTTTTCTTTTGCCATCCTTGTCCCCCACCAAAACTTCTATACCGAAGGTTGACTTTCCTTTTTCTTTTTCCATTTTGAAATTTAGGAAACTCGTAGCAGTAGGTAGGGATTGTAATCAAGGGTGGCGGCTACGGTGGTTGTGAGCGGTGTGCAACTATTGGCAAACAAAGGTTGGGCTTTGTCCTAAAGTGAAAAAGAGCAGTAGTAGAGAGAATTGAGGGACTTAAATGGAGAGTGAGTGTTGCGAATATGACAAATGATGAAGTTAGGGTTTAAAATTGGGTTAAAGGGAGCGATAGAAGGAAGTAGAAGAAGTAAAGGAAATAAGATTATTTGGAAAAAGAAAATGATAACTTGCGTGAGGAGTTTTTGGGTTTGAAAATTTTCTTTTCATTTTTTCTTCTATAATGATGGGATTTTTTTTTTTTGAATGAAAGTGGGGAACTACAAATCTCCACCCCATAGTTAGCCTATTCGATTAATGACCTCCCATATATACTAATAGATTTTTCTCAATAGCATCAAGCCGGGTCGATATCTCTTTTTCTCATCTCTCAAGGCCATACTTTACCTTCGTCGTAAGTTACTGCTGCCATACATAAGCTTGGGTTAGGTTTTGGATCTCCGGCGATGAATAATTTTTTCCTCTGCTATAGTGAGGTGATTGCTAGTGGAGGGAGTATGTTGGGTGTGGTATGCATAGGAGCTAAGGGATGGTTAGGAGGGGTTACAACTAACAAGTAGGTTTACAATTTAAATGTATTGTGTTGGAGGTGGTGGAGGCCAAAAGCAATATACCTGCAACAACGAAGAACTAGCACCGGTTGGATTATCAAACATCATCCTTATTGATAGAAAATATGCAATTGATAGGCAATAATACATGCCAATGAGTCAATTGATAGTGGTGGCGTGCCCTTTCCTAGAATGTTGTAGTGTAGTTTTGAAGGGGGAAGCTAAGTAAGGTTATGATGAGGATGTTCATTTTAATTAAACTTAACTAAACTGAACTTTTCACTTCACTTTTAACAACAATTCTAAACTTTTTACTTAATTGTTTTGACACACAATTAATTATTAATACCCTATCAATATTGAACTTTTATGAAACTACTTAGAGCACCCACAATGGTTGAAGAAGAGGTGTTTATACTGGCACAAAGGCTTTGGGTAGGTTTATACAACATAGTGGGGAGGTTTGTGAAACCTAATTGAAGAAATATGTTTGTTTGAACAAACCTCTCCATAAACCGAAAAATTGACCGCCGCCACATGAGAGAGAGTGACACACCAAAAATATTTAAAGGAGAACGAAGAGCCCACTTTAGGTCCACACAACAACAACAACAATAATAACAAACGAGTGTAAATCCCCATTCAATGGGGATGTTCGGGGTCAGGATATAGGCAACCTTACCTCTGTTTAAGAAAATAGAGAGTTTTTTTTTATTAAGATTAACACATACATTGCTGTGTTTAAGTATTGACTTCCAATAACTCACTAAATATAAGAAGTACTGGAAGGTTTTGTACCTAGTTTCCTAGTGTTTATAATCAACTAAAGCTGAAAGATGGAGATAATTCTTTCAACTTTATAGGCACTACACTTAGCCCACTGTAGGTCCACACATAAAACTTATTTGAAGTTTATCCATAGTGGAGTTGAGGTGTATTGAATTTTGTGGGAAAGGGTGTGTATATGATGGGGACCCACTTATAAACCGCATTTGAGATTTGTCCATTGGTGATGCTCTTATTGAGACCTTTCCTAATGATTAAAGAATTGCAAAATAATTTCGCTGTCACAACTTTTTACTCTCAAAAGAAACGAGCTGAATTGAAGTAAACTGCAAATAAGTTTTTAAAAGTTGCACCTAAATGAAACTCTAAATTGAACTAGCTAGGGATAATGTATCGAAATTTTAAAAATAAAACAAATTGTACACTACCATAAAATATGCTCAACCCAACCATAATCTTACTCTACAATCTAATTACGATACGAACAAAGATTCTTTCCACAAAATCACCAAACCCTAACCTCCATTAAATCCATTGAACATACGAGATTCCTAAGTACTAGGCCGAGCTGAGATCTTCTCCAATATTGGTATTTCCACTACTGGGAAGAAAGGCTCAGATTCACCCACAAAACGGCAAGTGATTTTCCAAGGAAGTGAATGGATGGGGGCAAGAATTTTTTTTACTTTGACCAAAAAGCCCCTAATAATTTCGCTAAGTGGTTTTCCATTATTCCCATTAGTTCGGCATACTCCATCTCAATCAAGATTTCTTTTTTCTGCTAGGCGTACTGCAACCCGACAACCAATCCTATCTAGCTCCCCAACACCTTCGACCCACCCTGTTGAGATTGGAATGGTGGTACGCCATACACACCACAAGCCGAGACGACTACTAGTTCAATTCGCTGCCCCGCCCCCAACCCATGTTTCCTTTACTCATGATCTCCCTAGTTCACACCTCGATCCCGAGTCGACTACTAGCTCACAGGCAGTGGACATTGTGAGTGGTCAAGACATTGTGAGTGGGTTGACCGATGATGTTTGGCTCGGAACCTAAGATTAGATTTGATTTGTGTTATGGAGTACTTGTTGAATCAACGCTTGTTTGATCATAACTATCGGTTACCAAGTTAGATATTTTTAATTCAAATGCAAGCTCAAGAAAGACCATGACATTGCAAACATAATAACTCAGGAGTAGATTGTTATGCTTGAGTTCATGAGTAGATGTGAATATGTGATCATAAGCGAAGTTGTGACTTGTGACAGTGGCCAAGTACAGTGAAATACGGAGTAGAAAAAGGTCAAGAACTAGCGACTCATGATCATACTCATGAGTAAATTTTTTTTATCGGCACACTCTGGAGTAGTTATGATGACGCAAATAATAAAGAACGATCTTTGGTGTATACCAACGTCACCGGAAAACAATCAGAATATCACCTAAAATTATATTTACACTTGCCAAAATTATTAGGGGCTTTTTGGTCAAAGTAAAAAAAATCCTTGCCCCCATCCATTCACTTCTTTGGCAAAATCACTTACCCCACAAAGCCCCCTTCCCTTACTAAACCGAAGCAATCAACGTCTAAAATCACAAAGTCCCCTCCCGCTACTACCCAACTACCCAAGCAATCAACGGCTAAAATCTTCTCTAGAAAGATTTGAATTCCATGGGCCATTTGGCCTCTAACCCTTGTTAGGAACAAAAATGACCATTTATACCCAAAACTAGATTATACGAATCTAATCTCATCTAAAATCAATCCCTTCCAAAGATAAACATTAAAACAGCCCAAAGGCAACGCAAGCCAAGCCCGAAATCCTCTGACATTTCCTTTTAATTTATTACTCTCTCTTTTTTAATTCCTGCTAACAGTAAATATTAATTACCACTATAAATTCAACACCTCACCTCAGTCGTCCTTTAGGAGAAACGTCATTTTACCAAACACCACAAAATAGAACAAAAAAACCTCTCTCCACTCCTCTCTCTCTCCTCCTTTCCGAAATGGCGACGGCGAAACCTCACGAGGGAGAAGAAGAGGAGGAGGAGGAGGAGGAGTATGAGTACGAGGAGATCGAGGTCGAGGAGGAGATTGAGGTTGAAGAGGAAGTCGAAGAAGAGGTAGAGTATGAAGAGATTGAGGAGGAGGTTGAGGAGGAGGTTGAGGAAGAAGTAGAAGAAGAAGAAGAGGATGAGGAGGAATATGAGTATGAAGAAATTGAAGTTGAAGAAGAGGTCGAGGTCGAGGTCGAAGAAGAGGTAGAGGATGATCATGAGGAGGAGGAGAGAGAAGGGAGTGGCGGTTTGATGCCGGCAGCAGTGGCAGTCGGTAACGAGGATAAAGGTTAGTTTTTACTTTAATTTATTCTTTCTTTTTTTCTTAGGGTTTGGGCGAAGTGCAAGATTAGTCAGATAATGGTTTTGCAATTCTTTTTGTTTTATAAATTTGATTGTATATTAGGAGATAAAGGCGGATTTTGAATAAATAAGTGCATGGACAGATGGTTGAAGGGAAATGATTGGGAATGTTAGACGAGATATTCAGCTTTGATTGATGGATATATTAGTTGTAATGAAGGGTTAGTAGCGCATATAGGGTGTAATTTTTGTGATGGTTGTGATTAGTGGAATTTGGGGCTACAAAATGGAGAGTATCAACCGTCTTTTGCGGAATTTGGAGCGGCTGCCCGCTTATGTCTGGTGTATGAGGTGACTAGAAAGTGAACTTTTTTCAACTGGTTTATTCAAGAGAGTGAACAAAGGCAACGCGTTAAATTTTATACTATGAGTGTATGGCCTATTTAAGTGGATGTTATCGAGGAGATAATGTTTTCTAGTGATGACGACATCAACAACGATGCAGGTTATGTTCCAAAATTATTAGGGGCTTAGTTTTGAAAAACATGTGTGGGATGGGTTCGGACTCATTGAGGCGGTTACATGAGGCGAGCAAAATGGTGTTGTGGGGTTTAATAAATTGAAAATTGAGGAATTGAACCTAGGTAGACACATAAGTTGTTTCGGAATAGTTTGCTTGAGGAAAATGAGATCAATCTCCAGTGGTGCTTTATGAATACAGGAATAGAGCACGCCAAATATAAAATGGTGCTTTTAGTTTTACTCTAAAACTCAATGGTCTGTACTAGATTTGAAATCTGAATTTGGGAAACGGGAGAAGAAAGTTGGGGAGAAAGTAAATGCTAGCCATCGAATCCAGGTTACTTTTCATTATCACTCTTTGTCCCCATACTCGTGTTGTTTTGATATTTTATGCAACAGTAACTAGTTGCATTATTTACACGTCAATTCTAAGTATTCTCATGTCAAATCAACGAGATCTTTTAACTGGGTTGGGAAGGATCGAAACCTCCGCTATCTAACGAGATCTCTCATCATATTCTCACTAAATCAAAGCTTTTCAAGGGGAACCTTCTATTTGGCTACCTACACACTCACTCCTTTCTTACACTACTCCAGTAGGTGTCCTCCCTTGACCAAAAGGGTTATCTATGAATTTTGTTGTACTAAGTGCAAATTTTTGTCTTCTTGCATTCCCTTTTAGTTTGTTCCCAATTATCTTTTTGTCCTCTTTACCCCTCCCCTTCTATATTCCCATATCCAATACACATTTAATTTTCACCGCTCAATTTTGGCCCTCTTTTATTTACGGGTTTCTCCTCTACTTGTAGCTACAATTCTACTCCGTTCTCGATTACTTCTCCTTCTCTTTCATCTCCTTGCTAAAATCTGATCTCAAAGCTATTTTATATGGACTCGGTACCCGTAATCTTGATATGGCGACATGTGCAGATATTTTCATATGAAATTTGATATGAAAGTCATGAATCTTCTACTTTTTTAATTCTAGTGATAGCAACTGCAACCTATAAGTCATGAGGGCTTTATAAGTAATTTGGCCTTGCAATGAAAGGGCCACAAGCTATATTGCTAGACGCCGATCCTAGTGTCCGACATCAATTTTCAAAATTAAAGATTCGGGGCGGCTTTAAAGATACTAAGGACAAAATTTTGAATACTAACTATGATTTTATAATGACTAGAAACAAAAGAAAATTTGTTTTGACAAGATAGTTCCTAATTTGCAAGTCACATTAGTGTTAGATTTAGAATATAAGGTTAAACTAAATAAGTTTTTACTATTTTCCAGCTCCATCTCCATGATCATCTATCTCCATGATCATCTGACTTCATGAACTTCATCCATTATCAGGATCTTTGGATTGTGTCCTTGGATTGTGTCCATATAGGAGCTAAGTGTCCGAGTAACCCTACTTACTTTGTTAAATAAGGCCATATGAGACAAAAGAAAAGTAAGTGGATGGCTGCGTGAATATTATATATTCAACTAAAAGTGAACTGTGAAGCCCTTCTTCTTCATTCATGACTTCATCCTCATCCCCAGCCGCCCAAACACTAAAACAAAACAAGAAAGGAGGCGTCATGAAGAAAATAGAGAGCAAGGCTTGCACATCTCTCTTGCCCTTTTGGACTATGTCCTTTCAGACGATGCACTCTCCGTGAGGGCTGTATCTTACTCAGATTTCGTATCCATACCCATTTGTCTTTTCGACATTGGTACCATAGCAAAAAATGCCTTATCTGAGTAACCTACTCACAAAGTCAAATTTGCAATAAAGGGTGTTTGCATGGGAATTGGGAGTAATGCATCTCAATTTTGTTTTGGAATAGTTATTACTACTTGACTACTTGTATCTAGATCCATCGAGAGTGTATTGGGTTTGAATCCTAGGTTTTAAAAGCGCTAGGATCTGTTAAGAGGCGCAAGGCTAAGGTGTGCACCTTTTGTTCGCGAGATCTTCAATCAATTCATAGCATCAAAGTACCAAATTTAAGGAACCCCGAGTGGGTAGCTCAGTTGGTAAGACTTGTGAGATTTATTCCAGAGGTCCTAAGTTCGAGTCTCCTCACGGGAGACTTTTGAGATTTATTCTAGAGGTCCCAAGTTCGAGTCTCCTCACGGGTTTTACCGGTCGTTAACTTCAGGGCCGTGGGATTAGTTAGGCAAAGCCTAGATACCCATGTCAACTAAAAAAAAGTACCAAATTTAGGACAAACAAAATGATCGACTCGCCTTGGTGAACCTCGTGGAGCCTAGTACGCGGTAAGGCACTCTTTTTAAAACAAAGGCTTAGATTTAGTTGATTAAAGTAGGGAAGAGCATACGCTAGTAAGGATGGGTATCCATTAACTTTTTATGTTTGGAATCCTTCAAGAATTAGGAGTACAAGAAGAATTGAGAGGAAGAGAAGAAGAAAAAGAAGAAGAGGTCGAAGAAGAAGTGGAGGAAGAGGCGGAAGAAGATAATGAAGAACAAGAAGAATATGAAGAAGAAGAGGTTGAAGAAGAATATGAAGAAGAGGTTGAAGAAGGGGTTCCCGAAGAAAAAGAAGAGGATGGTGTAGAAGAAATGGAAGTTGAAGAAGAAGTCAAAGAAAAATCGAAAACTCACTACCAAGAACTTGCGAGAGAAAAGATGATTAACAACGATGGCCACGGTAAGTGTTTATGAGCCCATAAATTTCTTTGCAAAAGAGCTAGGTTACATGGACTCGGGTACAAGTACCCGAATCGGGTACGGATCCGAGTATCCGGTACGGCAGGGCTGGAAAATTTAGGGTGCGGGGACACTGTCCTCATTTTGGATACGGGTACTGGGATACCTTTTTTTTTTAGAATTATTTTTAAGATTTTCATTTGAAGTAATGCTGTGTGCCTTACTGCTTGTGTATGTATGTTTAACTGTAAGGAATGGGCAGTATAAGTCAAAAAGAAATAACAAATTGGGCAAATTTAAGCCTGTCAATGAGTTAGGGATGGTGGGTCAAAGCCCACTACTATTGTAGTGTACGGGATTGTTTGGTTAGTTTTTTAATTGAAATAGAGTGGTTTGGGTTTCCAGCATGCACATTAAAAAAAAGCCCACTGACATATCACATGCATAGAATGGCCCACTGTCCCTCTTCATCCAACCTTTAAAGTTCAAATCAGAACCCTAAAGGTAGACAGTCACGCAGCCACCCCTAACAACAATAGCGGCGTGCAATGGCAGATCCTACAAGCCAAACACTGAACTCTCTCTCTCTCCTCTATCTCTCCCCCTCTCTCTCTGTTTTCAGTTGAAGTCCACGAGCCGTGTCCTCTTTCCCACAGCAGTATCCGACACGGATTCCGTACCCGGATCCGTGTCGTGTCGACACGGGTACAAGGCGATTTTGGCCGTGTCCGGGTAACCTAGCAAAAGAGTCTACCTAATTGTGGCTTGTTGGACGATGAATTCAGTAGACCTTAGATTTCAACATTTTTTATTAAAACGTTTTCAAACTAAGCCTTGTTGTGTAGCGTTGTACTTTTTAGTTTTGTATGTCCTTGCTAGGATCATCTCAGCCTCAAATACGGTTAAGAGGTATGCTTTATTTCCCTTACAAGACACTCTTTCTAAAAAAAGAACCTTATTTGAGAAACCTTGAGCGCATTGATGTAACGGCTTGTGGCACTAGAAGCTCATTATTAATCCTTTTTGAAAGGTATCACTAGTTTGTTCAACTTTATTGGATGGTGGCAATGTTCAAAAGTTTTCCTTTTGCTTTCTTTAAATGGCCCATGTGGCTTAGGCCCTTAGCAATGTTGAGCAATTACTATTGGGACCGGAATGCGAGATAGTGTTATCCTGATATCCCGTTGTCGATGTTTTACAATTAGGAAACATGTTTCTTGTTTGTTCACTATGCTTCAATTCCTTTTGCCACCACCACGAGCTTGCCCTCTGATTAGGTTTAGTGTTTTTTTTTTGTGTATAGCCTAGTGGTGATTTTGCTCTCAAACCTTTGCTCTATTTGAGATGTCTGCCTCTATGTATTTGTTTTCCTCATTGTCGTTATCATGTAGATGTTAACCTACAAATGGTATCTAAAGGAGATGACAGGGGGTGCTCCGTATCAGAATTTTCTGTCCCTGCAAATTCTAAAGCAAGTGTGCTATGTGATTTACCTGCAGCAGAGTGCAGCAGGTTCACCTCTGGAAGTTTCTCCCATGGTGAGCCGAGTAGGACAGATAAAGGAACACCCTTCATGGTTGACAAGGTTGTCAAATTTCCAATATTAGTTGATGGTGAAAGTGTTGCTTTGAAAGATGAGCTGCCTGCGGAGATTGAAACTGCAGATGAAATCATGAAGAACATTTCCGCTCCTGGCGGTATCCTCTCTCAAACGGATAATGTTGACGCCACTCATGTTGACGAGACTAAGCTCCCAAGTCTTTCAAATAAAGTTAGTGGCACCACTATTATTTCAAAATCCTCCTTGGACCAGAGGGCAGGCCTTGTTTCGCTGTCCATGGAGGATGCAGACCTAAAGGTGTCAAGGTGGGCTATGCTGATATTGGTTCTTTATGTTGTTTTTAACGAATTATGGCTGTGCCAAGATTTGTTAGGAACTGTTGGCTGTTTAGACGTCAAATTATTAGTCGTGTGCTGATTGTTAGGGTTTTCCAGGTCTTCTGCTCCTAGGGTAAGACCTAGGAATTTGTCTTCTGATGTTGACAATGAAGATGCAAGCAAGCGACCTGCAATTGCTTGTGAATATTTTGCCAAAGGTTGGTGCATCAAAGGGAGTTCATGCAGACTTCTCCATAAAAAGGACCTTATAGATCATGCTAAGCAACACGCCGACGAAGATAATTTGTCCGCCAAAACTGAGCCTGGAACTGTTGAAGGTATTTATTTGTTTTCAGAGTACTAGGTATATAAAGGCTCTGTTACTGGACGCTTATCATAAGCATCTGTCTTTTAGCAGGATTTCGAGATGATTTATTGTGTGCAACATTGTCTGCATGTGACCAATCAGTTGCATTGAAGGGGAATGGTGATGATCTGTTGCCTGCTTCTACAGAAACATGCATTGTGCAGCTGCATGAAGAGGATAAGACTCAATTACTCAATAGGGCTGTTTCATCTTCTCCTCTTTCTTCAGAATTTCATAGGTCTCCTTCTTTTGGCGCTGCTTCTAGGTTGGTTTCCAGTGCTGGGGAGGTCAATGCAACCCACCAAGAAAACCGCTCATCTGACCTCTCTAAATTCAATGTTTCATCAACCGTAGAAGAGGGATCTGTGGAACATAGAAGTTCCTTTCTGGAGTACAGATCTTTGTCAGGGGGATTGGGGGTATCGTCTGGCTCTAAGTCAAACTTCAGGTCCGCTTCTTTCTCTAGTAGGCATGAAACTGCTAGAACAAGGCAATATGTACAGGATACAAGCAGCTCACCTGGCCTTAGGCTTTCTGTAAATAGTGACTCTAATAGTCCTGTTGGGGGTTCTAGTATGGGGCCTGACTACAAGACTTCTGGCTTAAAACCTACTACTTCATGTTGCCCTTCTTTGGACGAAGATGCTAATGTTGCCAATAATCAAACTAGTAGTGATGAGGCAGATGATGATGTAAGGCCTTCTTTCAGAGCATCTGTATCTGGACAAACTTATTCAAAGCATACATTTGTTTCGTCCAAGTACCAGTCAAAATTCAGTCCATACCATTGGGAGCCATCTGTCCCCTTCCGACCATCCTTTTTCATCCCTTCTTTGGGTATGTCATCTTCAGATGTCCTTTATGATCCTATCCTTGATAGCATTGAAGAACCTGATTGCGGACATGTATCTTCCTGTCATTCTGATATTGATCTGGGGTCTAACGTTCAAGAATTAAATGGCATTACTAGACAGAGTTCGCTCGAGTCTTATAAAAATATTCACCATGGTACTTGGAATATGAAACATTATAGTCAAGACAAAGATTACCCTGTGCCTGAAGCTGAATCCGCTGCTGCTTCTGGTAGTGATGTGCATAATAACAGCCTCACTCCTGAGGAAGAAAATCCAGTCGTTCCAGGCAGTGTTAAAGAAATACTCAGGGCTAGTAGAAATACTAATGTCAGTAATTCTAAGCTAGCAAGTGACAGTTTGAAGCAGAAGGCCCCATCAAATTTAGAGAATGGTGGGCAAACTAATGATTTGGATGAAGAAGAATCCAAGGCCATAAAGTGCTTTCGCACTGCTCTTATAGAATTCGTTAAAGAGCTGATGAGGCCAACATGGCATGAAGGCCGTCTGTCTAAGGATGTGTATAAAGTAATTGTGCAAAAAGCGGAGGACAAGATTTTGAGCAGTTTACAACCAAGTCAAGTTCCAAATACTTCAGAGTCTACTAAGCACTATCTTTCATTATCACGTCCAAAAATATTAAAGCTAATTCAGGTGAGACTTTTCGAACTCTTAATTGAATGCAATATTACTTGGGCTCGAGAACTAGTTTCAACTTGGCAAATTTGACATACAAATGAAGCATTGATTTCTTTACCTATGTGCTGTTGTCTAGTCAAGACACTTTGACATGCACTGTACATACTTGCAGGCTTATGTCGACAAGTATGGAAAATTTTAGAAGCAGCTGATATGACTCTGGCTTACAGTTCTCATGTAATCTTCTTAAACGGCAAGTTTAGGCTGTTCTTGAGTGCTGTTGCAGAGAGACTCCTGTGAATAGGACTGCAGATACAAGAATTCTGGTAACTTGAGGTTGTGCTACCTTATGCTTTCAATGTATGTTCTTGGGTTTTGTGTTAGGCTTTGTTCTTGGCTGGGAGATTAGCCCTTTTGATGCTCGTGATTATAATTTACTTTTAGTGCACTGATGAGTATTTTATGATTCGCAGTAGTGCATTTCTTTACGATATTAGATGGTTTCACTTTGGTCTGTCCGTCTCCTGAAGGTTGGTGCCTAGTGAATTTTGAAAAGTTAAGCAAGCCCTTAGTTAGTCAGTTCATGGTGCAGTAGATATTGACTGTTTAAAATAACCATTTTTCTCACAAAGCTTTATCTTTTGACAACTGCCAGCCATTTTCCCAGTTTTTTTTTGCCATTCATTTCATGTGATTTATCTGCTGATGGTATTGGAAAAACCTGTCTGAAGTTGTGGCAACTGCAATTTTAATCTGAAAGTTTTTTTTCAAGTGTCAACTTGCAGTACTTTTGGAAATTGCATTAGCTTTCTTTTGTCCAGCAGCTACTGCTATGAAACAGTTGAAATGTTTGATATAACATTGTATCTTTGATCAAATCATTACGTTTTTTTCTATTTTTTCCTTCTAATCTTTTTATATTTGATCTGCAAGTTATTGTCTTGAACCTCTTTTTATTAATTCATACAACTTTAGTTGAAATATCCTGCACCTGTACCACATTTATACTTTTAAGTTGTTTAGTTATTTCTGACTTATGAAAAGAAAATGTATCTTTTTTTCTTCTTTTTTTTTTTACCATAGGTGTCATTAATTGCTACTCACTTTTAATGGTGTGTGATCGCAAAGTTTGTGAGGGTGGACCTTTATCTTGCCGAGCATAGAAATACTCGGCCATATTTCCTGATTTCTTTTTTCCTTTCCATTTCTTTTGTTTGTTTTGAAGCCACGAGTGTTTACTATCCCGTTGCGGAAAACATTTTCATATGAGAAATTTGATTTTTTCCATATGAACGAACCATCATTAGTAGTACTCTAATAGAGTTTTGGCTCTTGAGTTGAAACCTTATTTCTAGCACATATAGCGGTGTGGACACAAAGGATACAACAATTACATTTGGATGTGTCTTAGTATACAAATGGAGAATGGGAAGGGAAGAGAGCTAAGCTCCATGTCACTTTTGAAAATGTGTGATTGCTTGTTAATAGTCTAAAGAAATGTGTGGATGCTCCAAGTGGTGGCTGGTTTACAACCGAGGAGGGTAATTCTTTTGGGATGTGGCAACTACACATGTAACATAGACATGTGCATAGGATGATGAGACATGCTTCCCAAGGTTCATCTAACGCCAGTTGTAGCATGCATCGCACCACCAGCAACACCAACATCACAATGGAATGAATGCTAGTGTCGATCTACTTCTTCGAAAAGGGGGGATTTTGCATGGTCTCATGGTCTTGAGGTTCATAGAATTCTAGTAGTAACTCTTAACATACTTGCTAACTATTGGCTAACTATTGCATTGTTGGTGAAGTGCCTGACACTCATCAAAATCCTTGGAGGAGGCGCCTTGTGCCCTTTAATTGGAAGTGCAATAATAAACCTTGGGGGCACTAACAAGCAAGCATGCCACCACACCGAAGGATTAAGCAATGAGAAGACAAGTACAAGGATCTTGCTTGGCTTTAAAGGAAACCTTGTTTTTTTTAAGCTAAGTGACAAGTGAGACAAAAAGTTCGCTTAATTGTGTTGACACATGTGTCAAAAGGCATTATTAGAAATACTGCTCCCATTGAAAAGAAGATGCAACAAAAGAGTGTAATCCCTTGGTCAAGATGTATGCAAATCGTTCTCTTACAAATAATTAGAGTGGAAACATAGATTCAAGAGTAATAAGAGTACCTTGAATCATTTCTTCCAAGTGATAGCGTGGTTATGAAACGACCTTGAATTTGTGGAGATGAATAGTCGTGGTTATAAAACGACCTCGAATTTGCGGAGATTGATGGCAAATGCAAAAGTGCAAAACATCGTTACTTGTTAGCACTACAAGTTTTTTTTAGATAACATGGGTATCTAGGCTTCGCCTAACTAATCCCATGGGCTCTGAAGTTACAACAACATCAATCTAGTGTGAATCCCCATTCAATGGGGGTCCTCAGGGTCGGGATGTACGCAACCATACCCCTGTTTAAGAATACAAAGAGGTTGTTTCCGAGATTGACCCATGCATTGTTGCATTGAAGTATTGACTTCTAATAACTTCACTTAAAATAAGAAGGACAAGAAGGTTTTTTAGCCATTTTGCTATCATAATATTCACCTAAAGCCGAAAGATGCAGATAATTCTTTCTAATTCTTTCTACTTTATGGGCAATTCTTTCTACTTTATAGGACTTGGACTGGACCAGTAAAACCTCCATTGCTCCTCAAACTTGCGACTTTTGCAATAATAAACCATTATTTAAATATATGATTGCTACAATGTTGTAGTGTTTCTTCACTAAAACTAAGAAGCACGTGTGATACAATGTTTCGACGTTTTCCCAAAGAAGCTTTATTTGGTCATGGTTTTATGTATCAAATTTTCTTTTAGAATAGAATAAGCATATGGTTTGTAGGAGAGAATGAAGCTGTGTTTTGAAGAGAAGAGTATGGTAGAAAGTTGTGGTGTGCCATACAGATGGTGTTATTGATCATCATCATCAAGAATACCCCATCGACAAACCCTCCCTTGGTAGTTTAGTTAGGAAGTTGGTTTCTCCATGGAAATTTATTGGATATACACAACATTACCACCTCACGTATGTAAGCTGGCATCACACTCGCATACTCGCATACTTTCTCTTAATCGTGACTCTTCACTTGATGATCAACGTAACTATAACTTCTCCTTTCGGCGAGCTCTATTCTTTAAATGGTATTGGTATCGCCATCTCAATACACACATGGACACCTGGACACCTTTATAGTAGCAGTCTCGAGTTTTTGGTCTTGGCTACGTTCGCCAACGACATGTGTATTCGTCATCCAGTATGCACATAGGAGTTCCCTTCGATCACCAACTTCGGCTTTATTGTTTTTCCTCTTGTGCCATGATCTCACCATTTAACTCTAGTCAATGTCGAGAGTTAGTGCATGGCAAATGGATTCTCAATGCAACTTCAAACCTTAAGCCCATGAGTTACAAGCAAGCTCACACTTCTAAACTATCTACTTCCTTTCTAACTCACTAGTGTCCCACGTGATATGGGACATTGTACGTCATTCTTCCCAAGGTTCGAATATTATAACATACTCTTCCCAAAACGGATATACAAAACAACAACAATCTGTTCGAGACGGACTTGGTTTCGTACATTCTTCCCAAAGTTGGATATACACAACAATTCTTAAGGTCCAAGTTCGAGTCTACTCAGTACATTCTCCCCAAGTTGGATATATCAAAATGCTCATGCTTAATAAAGGTAAGAGGGTTCGGTTTTTCGGAACTTTACCTTCTCTTTATGTAAAGAGAGATTTTCCCTTTTCGCTATTGATGTAAGCGTACTTACTGGATGTTATTCATGATAAACAAGAATCTAACAACAAAATTTCTCCATTAGTGTTATTTTCAAGAGAGGGCATTGTTGCATTATTCTTCCCGCTTTTGGCACAAGAAAACAATATGCAATTCAAGTTGAAAGAAACGCAATTTAAAAAGTTAATTTGATAGAGTCAATCAAGATGGTAAATTGTCATAAGATGACTAAAGAATGTAAGCCTATGTATCTTGCTTGGAATAACGGTCATCTTCTATGCTTCAAATAGAACAACAATTGCATTCCGCACAAGGGCACTCAAGCAAGAATGAAATTATGCCTATACTTATGTGCAAAGCGCTTTGACTTGTTAGTGCAATAAATGATTTGAGTTGATTATGTAAGTTTTGAGAAACCATGCTATTCGTGCAATCAAAGTGTGTTGATTAGGGTTTCTCTTCATCGTTGACTCGTTAAAACAACAACAACTTCCATTAAAAGAACAATTGTTATGGATGGGATACTAACGCAGCCGAGATGACCCACGAGATCCTGTATAAAACAACAACAACAGGGTAAGTAAATCCCATCTAAGACAGGGTAAGTAAATCCCATCTAAGACAGGGTATTGAGGGAGTGTGATGTACGCAGCCTTACCCTGATTTGAAAATTGGGAGACTGTTTCCAGAATGACCCACTTATTACCTTTATGAGAAATCTCTTTGGACTTGCAATGAAACCAAAAATCGTTAAAAACCAATGTGCCCATTAAACAATTGTACCTACGACGATTAAACAATTGTACCTACGACGAGAAATCGTTAGATTATCAAATATACCCATAGAACATTCGGACTTGCATTGAACAATCGTTAGTGATCAATATAAACACAAAAATATAAAGTCGTATATACCTGTGAAGCCTCTGAAACGCATAAGTAACGCACCTGTAAGAACACAAAAATTTGCAGACAATACGACAACTACCATAAAAATGTGAATACAGCATGTACAACACAAATACTAGACTCACCAAGTCTTCACAGGCTATCACTACACCCTATCCTAACAGGTCTAACACCCTACTCTAACAGTCTAGTACCCTAATCCTCGTTCTCTAAGAAATCCTATCTAAGACCATGTCCTCGTTAAGTGATAGGCTAGTCATATCATGTCTAATACATTCTCCCCAAATCTTCTTCGGCCTGCCTCTCCTTCAAACCCCACTCACAACCATGCTTTCGCACCTACGCACCGTGCACCCATGCCTCTCTTCCTGACGTGTCCAAACCATCGCAGCCTGGTCTCTCGCATCTTCTTCACGAATGCAGCTACTCCCAGCTTTGCTCTAACCACTTCGTTTCTAATCTTGTCCAGCCTAGTGAGACTGCACATTCAGCCCAACATCCGCATCTACGCAACTGCTAACTTCTACTATTGCAGCTTCTTAGCCGGCCAACATTCGGCCCCATACAACATCGCCGAACGTACAGCAGCTCTATAAAACTTTCCTTTGAGTTTAAGCGGTATCTTCTTGTCGCATAGCACCCCTGAAGCAGCTCTCCACTTAAGCCACCCCGGTGAGATACGATGGGTGATATCATCATCGATCTCCCCATTGCTTTGCAAGTACGACCCAAGGTACATACGGACCAATACTCACGCCCTACAACTGCCCTTTGCCGCTAAAGTTGAACGTGTATGAAGTCTTTAAATACCTCTTCAAATATATTGATGAGTGACAAATAATTGTTTAAAAATCACCTCGAATATATTAATGAGTGACCAAAATATGCCTACTCGTAAAAATTATCTTTCGAGAATTTTGGATGAAATTGACTTTTGGATATTATATTGAGTTTCGGATATTAGATTCATGTCATCATGATTGACACTACATGTGAGCTAAAAGGTTAATTTTACATACACACCCTTGAATTAGGGGTCAAGACGAAAAGAGGAAGAACATGAACATGACGAACTTTCCTAATGACTTGGTAACAAGGTTTTTTTGTCCATGACTAGAGGGGAGCTAATAAGAGCAAGAGAATGAGAAGTAGAAGTGCCCTCACATTTATCCCTCTAAAGAAAACTCTGGTTAACCCATGCTCGTCGATCTATTCTTGTAGGGTACATTTTTCATTTTGTGGTTATATTAGACCGAATTGGATATGTAAGAAGTATAGCTAAATCCAGTCACTATACCAATATGTGAAAGAAAAATTATGATGTCTGGTGGATGTACAATAATTCCACGACAAGAGCTTGGAATTTTTTAAGGCCAATGTCATAGAATCACGGCAATAATTGCACGTGACATAAGAGATTAGAGACACGATCGTATAATGTGCAAAACACTCGTGTAGGTACCTGCTGGTAAGGCGGCTAATTCTTGATTGCATAAGAATTTGTATTGTTCTAATGGATTTGGTCTAGATTTGTTAGGTTTCATACGATGGGAGTAAGAGGTTCTTGTGTTGATGGAGTATGTATTATGTATGGGGTTGAGTTCAACTGAATTTAGGGATTTTCAAGGGTTCTCTTATTCTCGACAATTATTCTATGTGACATAAGTAGATTATTGACGAGATCGTATATGTCATAAACGTTTCTAGGTAATAGGAGTTGTTGGGTTCCTTCTATAGATTTAATGAGAACTAGAATTGTTAGGTTTCATATGGATGGGAGTAAGAGGTTTTTTAATATATATGGTGTAGAGGTATTTAGGGATTTTCAAGGGTTTTCTTCTCTCTCCCTCTCGTTTTTCGGTTTATCAATAATCAACTATCTTAGCGTACTGAGATATTTTAATGGAAGGGTGATCATGCGAATTTTCACTAATTTGATTAGTTTTCTGGATTGTGAACATAAGGGCCTTGTTCGAGTAGGTGCTTTGTCATCATAATTGTAGCAGAATGATTATCTGAAGTTATATCACATATGAAATAAAGGTTAAGCTTTGCTCATAATTTTTGCGATTTTTGTTTATGTATTGCAAATGGAACCATTATGATTAAGAGATGATCATATCATTTTGAGCTCAAAAAGTGGTATGGTTCGTTTGGGGAATTCATAGTCCTTTCATAGTGGTGATCATAAATTCTGACTTTTTTTTTTTGTTTTTTGTTTTTATGTTGAAGAGGCTGTTGGACGTCAAGTATGCTTTTAAATGAGTAGGTTGATGATGTCAAGAGAATAGAATGGAGCATATCGTACAGGTTAGTGATGTGATATTTTGATGATCTTTATTTTAGGGTGGGTAGGAGGGGTCATGCTCTTTTAGGGTGTTCGTTCAACCAGTCTTGTCTTAATTACCTCTATTAAATTAAATATCTGTTCTTTTCTAATCTGCTTTTATTCTTGTACTTTAGGCGGTTAAATGTTATTTGTTACTATAGTCCTTGGGGTCTTGTGGGGTGTAAAAAGGTGTGGTTGAGTTGGCGGGTGAATTTTTTTGTTGATTTTCTTTTGGAAGTCGCGCCGTTGTCTTTTGTTTCTCTTTGATTGAACTTGTTTAGTGCATGGATAGGGAGGATTAGCTCGAGATATATCTATTAGAAAATTATTAGCCCTAATCATTGTCCATGTCTAGGACCAGAACACCTTTTAAGAAGTATATTCTTTCTAAGTGAATGGAAGAAAGGTGTGAGTCAAACGTGGCGTTGCAGCTTGTGCTGCTCCAGGTGAGAAGTCTCTTCAATGTACTAACTACTAACTACCAAGTATCTATAGCATTTCATAGTTTCATGCTGGGTATGACTATTGAAAAGAGATGCTGTTACATCTGTTGGAATGAAACTACGGGAGTGTGATATGTACTTTTTTCTTTGTGGCTTCCTTCTCTATGCTTCTAAGCCTCATTTGATAATCAGCACGTTTGTTTTCGAATTGTTTCGTATAATTCAGTGCGTAATGTCTTCTTTTTTTTTGTTAAAGTGAAGTTTGCCTGAGCGTAGTGTTTGTTTCTATCTGTTTGTGCCCTCTTTTTTGTTATGGTTGGCTCCCCGTGCTGTCTTATTAGTTACTTGTCATTTAATCTTTTTTTTTAAAAATTTAAGGAATGGGAGTTCTTGAAATGTTTTTTTTTTCACAAGTCTCTCTTACCTGAACCCTGGGTTCCGGGTGTCAATAGTCGCGGGCTTACTTTGGTAACTAGTAAGATAGCACGGGGAACACGAGACTATTGGGTGTTGCTCTTTGACTTTTCATTCTTGAATATTGACAAAGTTGTTCAAAAGTTCGACGCTGATCCCCTTATTGTCTTTGGAATTTTGTTAGCTTGTTTTGTAATTTGAAATGAAGAACTGCTGACTAATCCTTCTTACATTGGCTTTTTGTTTCTGTGCTGCTGCTTGGTAGGTTTAGAGAGGTTGACACTTGAATTCGGTGCGCGTAGATGTTCTTGGGTGGTTGCCATACTGATGGAGAAGGTAATCTGGATATTCACTGTCTTTTATCATAAGTTACATTTTCAACTTAACAGAACAAAGAGATAGCTATGATTAGGTTCTCCAGGTTTGCTTAGCTATGGGAGATAGTGATGTATTCCACGTCCCTTTACACTCTTTTCTAATGTTGCTT
This sequence comes from Pharnaceum exiguum, assembly GCA_900322385.1. NCBI lineage: Eukaryota > Viridiplantae > Streptophyta > Magnoliopsida > Caryophyllales > Molluginaceae > Pharnaceum > Pharnaceum exiguum. The sequence continues at coordinate 52,398 of ONZK01002946.1, forward strand.
TTGGGTTGCCTCTAGTTGGTTAAGATTTGTGATACTTCTTTTATTTTTTTGGTTCTTTTTCAATGAATATTTAATTTTAAAAAGATCTAAAGAAGGTTGGGAACAATTATCGTTCTTGCTATTCTATTAAATTTGGTCAAATTGGGAGTCATTTCTTTGGTCTTCTGACTTTTACTTGTGTTTACTTTCACGGTTGTTCCCATTTAAACATTTTCTTCTAAAGAACCTAAAGCATGAGTAGATTTTGCTTTCCCCAGTGACCAAGTTGGTTTAAAAAGAAACAAGTTTGGGAAAACTTGGTCTAAAAGAGACAAATTGTTGTATTGTAAAACTAGTATAGCTCCCGTGCGATGCACGGAATTTGACAATATAGATGTTTGTTAAACGTAAAACTCTAAGACATCCATTCATCAACTTAGCAATATATTCAAATAATGACATAAGCTGTACCATTAGGTTGTGTTTTGACCGACAGGAAAGATCTGAACTAAAATTGAACTAATCTGGAAAAAACTGGAAAAAAATTGAATTGAACTGAAATGAAAAAACTGAAGCCCCTTAAAATTATAATTAAAACTGAATTGAACTGAAAAAAATGAAGCCGGTTAAAACTATAATTAAAAACTTAACTGAACTGGAAAAAACTGAACACAAAAAAAATGAACTATATTACTAACAACGAACACTATTGTTAGCAATTATTTCAGGCTAATGATCCAAACACCTCTTTGTAGACACCGATTTCTTCTTTTTCGCTCGTCTTCTTATCCGTTTCTAATCAAGAATTTCAGTCATCTTAGTGTTGCGTACATTATCACTGGATGCTTTGTTAACTGATTGGATTACAGCTTCAACACACGTATGATTTGATGTCATTCCGAGCTTGTCTTGAGTATTTTCTTTTGAAGGATTCGAGCCATCCCTCGGCATGGTTTTTCTTATTTGATTGGCTCACGCCTGCTCTCCAAGTTCGAAGTCATTCCCTTTAGAACTCATTTTTCGTTGTAGTACTTCTTTGCTTTGTTGCAAGCATACTGAGCAATGTAGCCGTCGTCTTTTACGTAGGAACTTAGGAATACCCAAAAAATAGTCACAAACAGATGCATATGATTATTGATCAGCCAAATGTGGTCATCATTACAAAAAAAGAAAAAAAGAAGGCTAACAAAAAAGAAGGATAGATCAACGGTAGAAAGTTACCAGGAAAGACATGGAGTGGGTAGAATAAACTGCATCAAACATGAACATAATACAACGATGATTTTTTTTGCACATAGGATTGACAAAAACTATCCATATGGTACTCGACTATCAAGCAACAACTGGAAACAGAAAAAGAGAGAAAATATAATAATTCAGTGAATACAAATATAAAACTTAACTTGATCATACTGCTGTAAGTCTAGACTGATGGAGAAACTCCAACTGTCGACATATGATCAAAAATCTTGATAGCAAGATCCAATCTGCCTGCGGAAGTAAAACACGGACTATATATTATTAGCTCTCCTTTCTCCCCAATTTTGTGTGGGTAAATAAGTTTTTCTTAGTGTTGCAAATCATCCTGTTTCCACCAATATATATATGGACTTACATGGTATACTTTTTCACCAAATTCTGAGCACTTGTTGTCTACGCACACCTAGACAATATATATTAGCAGAAGTTACAATCGTCATGTACTCAAAAAAAAGAAGTTAAAATCGTTGTTTGCTAATGGAGCATCACCAAGATCACCGGATCGTTGTTTGCTAATTACATCAACTTGGTTTAACAAATTGCACAGCAATTTGATCAAAACTACATGTTTATATTCGTCTTGGTTCATATTTTGATCTGCCTCTTCTTCGATCCGGAATCGCACTGCCTACAACCTGCAAAAGAGAAGCCGACTTATTACTTATTAATCTTATTATACGATTGGAGAAATAGAGAGAGAGAGAGAAAAGAGATAACACTAAAAATATGTTGCAGTTCAAATAAAAAAAATTGTTGCAGATTTTATTTTCATCATGTATATAATTACATTCTCAATTACTTAAAAATATTGGGTGCGTCTTTTGATATATAATTTCCATAAGTAATACACAAAAACAATAATCATATGCGATGTTTTCTATTTAAAGGGAAAAATTGTGTAACTATATATTCAATATATGAAATATAATTCATTTTAGGCAAAAAAAAAAATAACAGATAATTTTCTTAATATATAACTACCATATTACAATTTAGGAAATCAATTTCATATATTTTTTAATGTGTAAACGTACAATTAGTTGTTACCATATTGAAGAAAAATATGAAATAACATTATATTGTATAGATATGGAAGGTTTTATTATTTGACGTGCCTTATTTTTTAGGAAAAATAAATCGTGTATATTTTCTAATATATAGATACCATATTCAAAATATTTCGATTCCAATTTCGTTCCAAACATGTAAACGTGTCATAACATATTAACAAAACAGAATATTCAAATATTTTCAGTCTATATTTTTAGGATTCTTTTTTTTTCTTCTTTTTCGTTTTGACTTTTTTGAAAGTTTTTTTTTTTGAAATTAATTTGTAGCAATTTTCGTAGTTTAACTACACTTGCAGCCAACCCCGAGCTTCCACCTAAGCATTAACCGCATTATAAAAGGCAGAGGTTATCCAGTTTTCTCTCTCCGTAGCCTCTCTTAGTATATAATATAGATATGGTGGGTAAAAGAACATAGGGTAGCTTTCAAAAAGGAAAAAAACATAGTAAAGGCTGAACTAGAGAAGTGTCACGGGTGTTTAATGTGTCTAGAACTTCCCCAAACATGGCCATTGTAGTGAAAGGAATAATTTCCGCAGAAGTGTTAGACCTCTATTATATGGCACAGTGTGTTCAGTCAACGTGAAAGGAGGGGACCATGTGAAAACTGGATCATGTGATGACCCAAATGAGAAGATTAGAATAATGAGAAGGTTAGAAGAAGGTTGCAGTAGTCCCAAGTGTAGATAAGATGAGGAACATTGCTCTGGTGGTTCGGCATGTGGAGAGAAGACCATGATAATTTAATGAGAAAAATCGCAGGATGGGCGAGTCAAAAGGGAGCAAGGGGTAGAGTCAAAAGAGAGTATGGTTGGAGATACGAGGAGATTCAGAAAAGCGATTCTAAGTCAAGGGCTTCATTTGAGGATTAATGTGGCTCAAAGCCCAAAAAGAAAAGGTGGCACATGTATTTTGTGTGTGCCTATTTTAGTCGGACACTTCTCACGCTCTCACCTAGCTGCTGCTAGCCAAAGAAGGCTACGAATACATGAGATAAATATCTCGGGGGTTGTACAAAAATGTTTATAGGATCGTTTACATCCAATATAGAACTATGTTTAACTTCAAATTTTATGTATGGTCCATTGTATAACTGTGTTCTAGTGTCCTATACTCGCGTCCTCATATCCCCGAATTTTTAATTTTTCAAAATAAGTATCGACACTGATCCACGTTGTCGCATCGGATCCTAGAGTCCAAGTAACATAGGTGTTTGCTCATTCGTGTGGGTGTCCAGGTGTGTGTGTTTGTGTTGTGTGCGTGTATTTTATGTATTTGTAAGACTGTGTGTGTGTGCGTGCGAGGTGGGGGGGAGTGTATTCGTCCAATTCTGTTTGGTCAACACGATCACGACCCAATCAGTTTTATTATCAAGGCTATGTTGTATTTTTTTTAGGAATTTTTGACATTTGATGTGTTGCTTTTTTCCTTTTGAAAATAGTTTAAAACCCTAATAACCACCAAAATCCCTACCCTACTGCACCTATCACCCCCTCCTGAACAATCCACTAGCCACGGACCCAGCACTCACTAGATCCCTAAATGCCTTTTCCCCTCTTAAAGCTTCTGTTCCACCCCTTCCCTTCGTTGATCCAGAAGCAGAGT